>ONZH01019251.1:0-50438 GCA_900303285.1 Rhinella marina
CCATACCTATACATTATAACCAGAGCCCATACCTGTACATATAAACCAGAACCCATACCTACCTACCTACATATAACCAGAACCCATACCTATACCCAGAACCCATACCTAGTATATACCAGAACCCATACCTATACCATATAACCAGAACCCATACCTGTACATATAAACCAGAAATACCCATACCTACCTGTACATATAACCAGAACCCATACCTGTACATATAACCAGAACCCATACCTGTACATATAACCAGAACCCATACCTGTACATATAACCAGAACCCATACCTGTACATATAACCAGAACCCATACCTGTACATATAACCAGAACCCATACCTGTACATATAACCAGAACCCATACCTATACATCTAACCAGAACCTATACCTATACATATAACCAGAGCTTCATTTTACCCTGCAATCCATTTGTCTAGCTCCTGTATCATGGCTGTATCATGAGAGTATCATGGCTTCTGATCTTCCCTCACAAAACTACAATCCCCACAATACCTAGCTTTCCTGCTGTGAGTGTTGATGATTACTGATTGGCTGCCTGATACACAGCCCAGTCACGCCCCCTCTACTCAGTAATCAGCAGCACACTAACACTCCCTTTGTTTCACAAGACATTTAGCTAGAGAATCAATAGCAACACACTGAGCATGCTCGACCTAACAAACCCTCAGAACTACAGGTCGATGCCATGGTTATTTATGAGGAAACACAGTGGGTAGTAGAGGAAGAAAACTACTTTTATAATGGTAAATATGTGAATTTGACATTACATTAGGTAATGTTTGATGATGAATTAGTCTAAACCATAAGTTTTATTTATGGTAACAGAAATACCCCTTTAAACACATACTGTGTTATGGTATAAAAAAATAAATAAAACGTGGCTTGGGGGAAGGTGATGGTTGGCAAGCAGCATTAGTGGCATGATGCAGTCTGCAGCAGTAGCAACTGTACAGAACATGATGGTAGGTAGACAGCAACAGTAGCAAGATGGGACACCAACAGCAAGGAGAGGTCTATTCATCATAATCAGCCTGAGCTGTCAGAAAATGTCGGGATTGATTCAGTAATCACGTATGTATGCTGCTTAAAGAAATTTAAACCCCCCCCAAAAAAAAAAAAAAAATTCAAAATTTCAACCATGTGGAAAATTAAAATGAATACATGTACACTGACTAATGAGAGCCATGCCATTTAGTGGCATGATGCAGTCCGCAGGAGCCATAATTAAATTTAACAATCCACCCAAAAATTTTTATTTTAACCATGCGGAAACTAAATATATATAAATGTGCGATTGAGGCTTGACACTAAGTTTCACCTTAATACACACTGGTGGATTCCTTGCACACCATGGGCATTGCTGCAGCAATCAGGTATATATACAGCTCAATTAAATTGAACCCTACAAAAAAAGATTTCTGTGGAAATGCCGTAAACAAAAATGAAAGTGTTTGCTTTCAGGTAGCTGCTTTTGAGGTCTGCTCTGCAGCACCTGCACTTCTGATAGCATGCACAGACACAGGTCCTGTCTCCTCTCCTCCTATCTGTCGGCTCCCCTGCTTCTCTTTATTGTACACAGCACACACAGTTCTTCTTTGGAATCCTAGCCTTTCCCTTCACCCTTCCTGACAATACGCTTGATTGATTTCGCACTCTCCCGGACTCCCTAAGATCATTTTCCTGGTAGACACTGTAAGACCCATCCACCCTCATTCACAGTCCAACACAGAATGAGGTTCTGCTCGTTCTGCTAGGGCACCTCCCTGCCTGCTGCAGCACTGATTGGCTCATCCAGGCTGCCTGTCCACCTTGGAGCCAATCAGAGCAAGCCCTCCCCCCACTTCCTTTCAGTGTCATGTGAGACCACTTCTTCTTTCTCCCTACTGCTTTTTTCTCGCCGAGATGTACACTAAAATGGCTCTACATGCCGGCTTAATGGATTTGTCTTAAATGAACCAGAAAGTTTTTCTGCCATCCGAAAAATAGAAAAAAATAAAAAAAATTGGACTGAATCTGGTTCACTCATCCTTAATCCTACTAAACCGATGATCTGAATTTATAGTACTTTTACCTTTTTTATGGTTCTTGACCTAACCTCAAGCAAATTAAGGTTGGTGAAAAGTAACACTGTGTCATATAATGTTTGGCTTGCTATAAATAATTTCATTTGGTCATATTTTAGGTTCGAGTGACATTTCTCACAACCCTGAGTTCTGCAGCCTTTCTACAGCCAGAAGGCAGTACACCGTGGAGGTGAAAGTGGATGAAAACTCATCGACTGTAGTTCCATTTGTCATTGTACCGCTCTCTACAGGCGAACATTATGTTGAGGTGAAAGCTTCAGTCTACGGAGAATTCGCAGGCGATGGTGTCAAGAGGAAATTGAAAGTCGTGGTAAGAGAGTATGGCTATTGTATGTGTTAGGCTATTAATTTTATTAATTTCTGTTTGGCTCAATCTACTGTACAGTTTCCGGTGCCTGCATCTGCCCAAACAGTTGATCGGCTGAGGTATGCCAAGTGTCAGACCCTCATTGATCTGTGTGCCAGGTGTCAGAACTCCATTGATCTGATACTGATGACTAGGGATGAGCGAACTTGAATTTTTGAAGATTGTGTTCAGGTTTACGCTTAAAGGGGTTGTCCCATGAAAAATATTCTACAGTTTTCAAACCAGCACTTGGATCTGAATACTTTTGTAATTGCATGTAATTAAAAATGTATTATAGCTACTGAGTTATTCAACAAAAGGTATCTGTATAGTGCCACTTAATTTCTTATTTCTTTGACCTGCTCATTGTCAAGGCCGCACATGCTCAGTTTAATCCTTCAATTGCCTCCTGAGCTGTGATAGGAGGAGCTGAGACACGCCCCCTTAGCTGCAGCAGAAAATACACTCTCCTTGAGCTTTCATCTTGATATAAATCTAGTACAATAAATGGGGAGATCTCTGGACCCATGCGAGGTACAGGGCTGGTTCTAGCTTTGTCAGAAAGAGACTGTCATGTCCTATATGATGTCTGATTTTCATTTTTTACATTATTCGTGGGATAACCCCTTTAATTGCGTTATGGATTCCGTTACCACACACCATAACGCAATTCAATGATGTTATGCATTCCGTCATAATAGAAGTCTATGGCCAGCATAATGGATCCATTATGCAGGAGAGGACTCCTGCATAATGGAAACCGGACGGATCTTCAAAGCTTAAAGTTCGCTCCTCCCTACTGATGATCTATTCAGAGGAAAGGTCTTTATTATGTAAGTCTTGGGCAACCTCTTGAAAAAGTATTTACATTGGCACTTGGTCACAATTTTTTTGTGAAAATGACTGACCGTTGTTTTAACAGCATCTAAAAATTTTTGATTTCCATTTCAGCCGGAAGGCATTCGTAAGACGGAAATTGTATCCTCAGTAATACTGGAGCCAGCTGCAAGAAGTAAGTGTCCTTCTCTCCATTTAAATTAGGTTTGGAGCTGTGGTTAAAGAAAATTCCACTTTAAAATAGTATTTCCTGAAATAGTTTAAAGTATGTTGCTTATATATGAGCAAAAAATATCATAGCAAAAACATTTTATGCTGGTGTTGACCTTTAAAGAATCTTCCCCTTACACCTTTGTGGCTCTTCCCAGTTTCGGGGTCCTTTATAGATAGGTGTTCAGGGATTGTTTTAAGGGGTGGCACACTGCGCAATTGCTCCATGATCAGGAATGCTGGTATTGATTAGTGGTGTATAGTGCTAATTAGGGATGAGCGAACTTTTGAAAAGTTCGGTTCGGATCGTCAAATTTTAGTGAAGTTCGGATTCGTACGAACCGAACCTAAAACGAACTTTGCTATAACGGCTGAATAATTGCTGCAACAATAATGGGAGTCTGATAGGGTATAGTTTCGTTTACTTGCAGTTGCTATTACAATGAAAAAAGTGGAAAAAATCAAAGTGACTTCAACAACGGCGACGCAAAATATACGCATATTTGAGAATTTAAACTAATGCGTACGCTAATGCGAACATTCCTACTCAAGTAACGAACATACAGTGTAGCGTTATCAAAGGTACACTACTTAACTGAATATGTACGCATTAGCGTACATTCTCAATAAATATGCGTATATTTTGCGTCGCCGTTATTTTAACCAGATTCGTTACGAACTTTCTCAAAATTCGGTTTGGTGACGAACCGAACTTTTGGGAAAGTTCGTAACGAATCTGGTTCATTACGGTTCAGTTCGCTCATCCCTAGTGCTAATGTTTGGAAACAGAACTTCAGTATTATGTGGGAACTATATGGTGGTACAATTTGAATGGTATTATCCTGGCACTATATGATGGTATAGTTTAATTTGTAGCTAAAATGGTTTTCCAGTACTTATATGTTGATGGACTATCCTCAAGATAGATGATCAATATGAGATCTTAGGGGTCTGACCAGGGATAGATTGGCCATAGACCTTACAGGGAAATTTCCTGATGGTCCGATGCCCAGGGGGCCGCCTGAGTCCTCCTCAAGGCCGGCCAGTGGAAGTTTTTGGGGATGTATTTTGTGCTGCTGGCAGTATTTTGTGATGGACTGTGGTATTTGGCTCTGTTGGGGTGGTATAATGTGCCACAATATGGTATTGCTGGCCCTGCCTTCCATCAATTTGGACCCGACTACAAAACGGGGCCACTTTTAGTATTTTTTTCCAGGGCCACTTCAAGTTCCCAGTCCGCCCCTGGGTCTGACACCCAACACCTCCAACAATCAGCTATTTTGGGCAGCTGCCAGAGCCTTAAGCACTAAGCTCTGTCCACTGTGTAGTAGCTATGTTGTGGAACTGCAGCTTGGCATTCAAGTGAACGGGAGCTGACCTGTGCTACGCCAGCACCGAAACTACACAGCGGATGGATCCTTGTTTCCAGTGTTTAGTTTCCAGCAGTGGAAACTTGGACCCTCAACAGTCTGAGTATTGTACCAGAATGATGAAGATCTTGAGGATAGGCCATCAATATCTAAGCTCGGGTTAAGGCCCTTTAAAGGCTATGAACACAATAGGGGCATTTTTTTATTATAGCATTTTACTCATTTAGGGCTAAAATCATTTTTTCAATCAGTCTTTATTAACATGTTTGAGCAGTTGTCATAAAGGGTTAACTCTTTGCCTCCCTGTATGCATCTTACTTTCACTTTAAACCTCACTGTCAGGCTATGTATGCCCCTTATCTTTGAACTTCTAACAGATCATAAATGATTAGTTAACCTATATTCTTATAAGTAAAGTAAGAACTGACCTATAATGATTGTCTTTGAGGTCAGGAGATTAGAGATTAGGAGCCATCAGCTGAACTGCATGATGGGAAAAAGTATAAACAAAGAGCCTGGCACTACAGAATCTCAAGGCTGTACAGAGAAAGGGGTTGAACATGTTTAAACAAAGTCAAATTTTTTACAAAAATGATGTTTAGCTCTAAATGAATACAAAGCATAAATGCAAAAAAAAATCTATAGCCTTTAGGTAAAAGAAATACAATATGAACATCCCTATAGATCCCTTTTGATGCCACAACTGTTATATAACACAACCTTCTACCTGAAGCCATAGCGATTCACTGATCATCATGTCACCCATATTGTGAAATGTGCTGTCTCTGACTCTTCTAATATGGTGGTTGGTTCACCTGTTGCCCAATAAATAGTATCACTCTTATGCAAAGACTTCATTGGCAAAACCATTAATGATGTTGGGCATGAACGTTGGGTGGCCTTCCCATTGACATTTCATGTCACCCCTTAATTTCCAACAGAATTGATAGGTTGCGTTACCATGATGACCATTCATTTTCACGTCTTTGGTTCTTTCAGGTGGAGAACATGTTGTAAAGGTGCCATCACTTTCCAATAAGAAAATTGTTCCAGGATCACCAACTGCAGTTATCGTCAATGTACAAGGTGCGGTACTGAGTAACGACCGTCGCTGTTGGGTACTTGCTAATGACCTGTCACTGTTTTGGGTTTTTTTTAATCTCTTTTAGGGAGGGTTCACATCGGCGTTATGAATTCCGTTATTGAATTCCATTATGACATGGTTGTAATGGAAAATAATGGAATTTGTAAGGCCTTTAGAGGCCTTCCGTTTTGACCCGTCCTAATAGAGGTCTATGGGCAATCATAACGGATTGATCCGTCTGGTTTTTCTGTTATGCAAGATGGAAAAGAAAGTCTTGTCAACAGGACTTTCTTTTCCGTCCTACATAACGGAAACCAAACGGATCCAGTTATGCTTGCCCATAGACCTCTCTTATGATGGATCCTCGGTAATACTGGATTACAGAACTTTATTTTCCGTCCTGCAATACGGAAACCAGGTGGATCTGTTATGCTTGCCCATAGACCTCTCTTATGACGGATCGAAACGGAAGGCCTCTAAAGGTTCCGTCTTACAAATTCCATTGTTTTCCGTTATAACCAAGTTGTAACAGAAAGCAATAATGAAATTCATTACACTGATATGAACCCGCCCTTAGTTGGTTTACAAGACTATACAAGTGAATGTTCATCTTTGGAAATTATATGTCTATTTTTAGGAATACCAATTGCACAATTTCTTGAAGATGCCATAGATGGTGCCAGCATAAGCCATCTTATCGTTACCCCAAGAGGTTGTTGCGAACAAAACATGAGGAGCATGACTCCAGTTGTCATTGCCACATATTATCTTGATGCAACTAATCAGTGGGACCGAATAGGAGTGAATCGCCGGGAGGACGCCATTCAAAAAGTCAACAGCGGTAGTATCAAGTTATCTCTTGGGATGACATTACTAGGTGTTCAGTCATGTTGTATCTATTGTAGTAAGTAACCATTCCATATTTGCTCTGTCCTCCCTTTCTTATTAGGTTATATTAATCAACTCAATTATCGTAAAAGTGATGGCTCTTTAGGATCTTTCCCTGGGACAGACTCTGGCACATGGTAGCTATGACTTCTTCCTTTAGGCTCATTGATGGTATATTCTTCTGTAGGTTTATTCTCTTTTTTTTATAATAATTCTACCATTGCTTTGACTTTAGGCTCACCGCTTATATTCTCAAAGTTTTTGCAATGGCTAAGAGTATTACCAACATTCGCGATGATAAACTGTGTGATTCTGTGAAGTGGCTTATTATGACGAAGCAGAAGCCGGATGGGATGTTCACTGAGAACATTCCTATTGGTTACCAATATTCAAGGGTAAGAACTTCAAATAAACACAACATTCAATTTTTAAGTTTTGCACTGCCGGAAGGTTGAGGTAAATAAGACTTAAAAAGCATCTGTCAGCATGATCAACCCTACTGATAAAAATGATAACCTGATCATCATTATCAGTTGCTTCATTACAGAGAATGCTGCATTTCTATTCATATGCAAATGACCCAATTGGAGCACTGAGGGGCTGACCAGAGCCCTCAGAGCACCAGTTGGTTACACTTCTTCAGCTTTAGTCCCTCACCACTTCCCCTGGATTGCCAGGTGTAGACTTGTCTTCTTTAGGAATACCGATTGCACAATTTCCCTGGAATTTACTCAGTGGATCTCAGCATTTGCTCAGCGGATCTCTTGCTGAACTCCAGGCAGCGCAGATTCCAGCTGAGCAAGCGCCAAGACCAGTAGACACAACAGTGCAGGTGCGAGATGACAAGTCTCGGTGCTTGCTCAGTTGGAATTTGCACTGCTTGGAGCAAACTAAGAGATCCAATGGACAACTGCAGAGAGCAGGAGACACAGTGCGGGAACAAGAAGACTGGTATAGATGAGATGTCTAGCCTTGGCAATCCAGGGGAATGGGGGAGAGACTAAAGCTGAAGGGGTGTAACAAACTGGTGCTCCAAGGGCTGTGGCTGGCCCCTCTGTGCTCCAGTTAGGTCATCTGCATATGAAAAAAAATGCTGTATTGTCTGTAAGGAGGAAAAATATAATTATGATCAGGGTATAATCAACCTAACCAGGCTATATGCTATAAACAGATGCTCTTTAAAGGTCTTTTACATGGGGCAGTGATCTCCAGGATGATCCTTCGCATCAACTTTAGTAATCATTGTCCAGTGCAAACATGTCCAGCAATCAAACAACAAATTTTAATTTTCTTGTCATTTTGGTCACTATAACACATCATTGTGTGTGGACAGCCCTCCCCCCACAGGGCATGTGCTACCAAAACTAATAGAAACTGTGGGGAAGAGGAATAATTGTATGAACAACTGTTTTAAATTAAAAATAAATAAAATATCGCTTTGTGACTAATTACTTCATCACAAAGGTGAATTTTTTTTAAAGTAGCGGGTGCAATGACAGGAAGCTGCGATAGCACCATCATTGTACCCCTCAGATAATGCATTAATAAATGATTGCGGCATCTGAGTGTAAAAACAGGATAAAATTAACATAAGAAAAATTAAATCATACTGACTGCCTCCATTTACTTGCGACGGCCTGACTGCCGCCATCTTGCTTGAAGATCTGGCACGAAATCGAAATCACATTTACAAATTGATGCCAACATAAAGTAGACATACGGAAAATGTAAAGTAATAACTATTTTATGAGGTGTCACTATCTGCCTTAAAAGCAAAGAAATTCAAATTTTGAAAATTGGAAATTGAAAAAAAAATTTTGCTAAATTTTGGATTTTTTTTATACATATCTACTCAAATTTACCAATGATATGAAGTACAACATGTCATGAGAAAACATTCTCAGAATGGCTTGGATAAGCAAAAGTGTTCCAAAATTATTACCACCTAAAGTGAAATGTCCTCAAAGGGTTATAGTAGGGGCATTTTCAGACATGGTGGTGCTTATGATCTTTATTTTTTATTGTTTATTGTTATTCTGTGAAACAATCGATCCTGTTGCAGATTTGACATCTGTTTGATCCATTTCCGTCTGACTTTTTTTTCCCGTCTATAAAAACCAATCTCAGATGGAAATGGCTCAAACGGATGGCAAATTTGCAGCAGGATCTGTTTTTTTGTTTTTTTTTTACAGAATCCTACTTTTTTTCTGTTCTGTTCTTCTGATGGATTAGAAGAAGGGAAAATGAAACAGAGATGTGACTTGTATTGGGGTTTATTGCGTGTCACCTTGTGGTGGTCAGGCAGCACAGTCTTTAGCTAAAGCTTAAAGGGGTTGTCCGGGTTCAGAGCTGAACCGGGAAATAACCATAATTTCACCCCGCCAGCCCGCCTGACAAGAGCATCGGAGCATGTCATAGTATTTTGCCCAGTTCCGGTGGTGAACCGGGCTCTGCCACCCGAACAACCCCTTTAAGAAACTGTAACTATTCAGTTTTAATGTTGCCTCCTAAAAACATTTATTTCTTCTCTTTTTCAGGGTGGTGTTTCGGGTTCGACAGATCCTGATGTTGCTGTGACGGCTTTTGTTGTTATTAGTCTTTTGGAAAGTCAGAAACTCTGCACCAGTTCTGTCCATGTAAGTGACTTGTAGACTCTACTACATCCCTATGATTCCCTAACATACTTTATAGACAAGTCTGGTCAGCAACAGAAGGAAGACCTTTGGATGACTCTCTCCATGAGGTGCAGGGCATTGACTCTTTAATGGTGCTCAGTGGTACTATCTAAAGCCCTAGACTTCACGGGTCCTGTTTTTCTCTCTACCTCTCTCAAAGGAAGTAATTTTCTACAGCCAGGGGTTTGGTGATCTCTTGGCACACCAGACCATTATTCATTGTCCTCCTGTAGCATGGTTTCCACCTTTGTTTTACACTACAGTTCCACTTTGCCATTCACAAAAGCCAGCGTTGCTGTTTCTGGTGTACTGCAGCACAGCTCTCATTTACTTGAATGGAAGTTGAGCTGCAGGACCCCAACATGACCACTACACAATGGATGAAACATTCCGCCTGATGGTGGCATCCACTGTATAGACTTTGACATTGACAGCTGCTCAAAACAGTTAATTGGTGGGGGAGCTGGGTGTTGGACCATATCTAACTACTGGAAACCCCCTTTAATGGTAAGTCTAACATTCCACTGGGTCAGCAAGTGGAAAGGACAGAGGTCTAATTGCATATCTGCGATGGAGCTGCAGCATTAGGAAAATTGGGAACAATCTCTAGACTCCTGAACTACATGTTCCCAGGAATGATGTGTGGCATTGCCACATGCAAAGTTGACAGATCAGTTTCCTTGTTCTCCATATTGGAGGATGCAGAAGCCCCAAACAGTGGCAGAAGGTGCTTAAAGGGAACATGCCATTAGAAAATTACATTCTTTCAATCAAGTTTGTTAAACTTAATTTCAAGAGCTTCAAGAGCATTCTTTACTGTTTTGGAAGAAAAGCTAATTTGAATATCTTTTCCAGAAACCCAAAGGTGTGCAAATTGGCATGCCTGACAAAAACAAAAAGAGGTAATATTCTATCTACTGCCAGAAAGAATTAAGATATGCAAATTTACATATATTATTCCTAGAAATAAAGAGTAGTGTCACCTGCCATATAATATCCATGCATATTTTTTAGTCTCCCTAATGATAAATAGCACCTAGAAGAGTATAAAACCTGTCTGAATAGTTGATGGTCATGGGTCACATTTTTACCCTTGGTAGACAATGACCTCTGTACCGGTCCAGGCTCCTAGGTTGTCTTCACTGGATTTGTGGCCCCGTCTCTCAAATTCCTGCATAGACAAGGTCACATATCTGCGGCTGCAGCTGATAACTGGCCCCAGCCTTCATGTCTCCCCAAGCAGTGATGTACATGTGGGCACAACACAACTGAAGCCAATCATTGGCTGCAGTGACGCATATGATCCCATTTGGCAGGAACTCTATCCCAATGCTACAGTATTCGATATGGTAGCTCCTCTGAGACTTGTGGAGGAACAAAGGCTACAATAGACATTTTGACAAGGTAAGAATGGATTTGGTAAGGTAACAGACTGCTGCACTAGTTAATATAGTGAAAAAGATGGTACCCAAGAGATATACCACACAGGGAGTCCAAAGGGCTCTTTTGGTCTTTGTCAGGATAACGGGAGCATATAGATTTGCTTAACACTTGTTACTTGCTTTCCTTAACCCTTATCAAGAAGTTCACTTGCTAGTTGTCACTTTATTACTATGTTTAAGAGACATGAGATGTGAATAACTGTCAATGCTTTTGATACCGGATATATTCCAAATGTTTGCTAACGTATCCCTCCTTCCTTTAAGAATCTGCATGTCAGCATTAATAAAGCTGTGAGCTTCATAGAGGAAAACTATAAAAAATTGAAGAAACCATATTCAGTTGCAATCACATCATATGCACTTGCTTTGGCTGGAAGACTAAAGGATCCACAGAAGCTTCTGTCTGTAGCAAAAGGTAAGGTTTATGTACTGTAGGTGGTTAGAGGGTTGCCTGCAGTCGGAGAACTGGCCAGCATGGTGGTCTCAGTGTTTAACATCATAGCGGTTCTAGGTTATAATTAGAGATGAGCGAATCATTAAAAAAAATTATTTGCCGAACATTCGCCGAACTTTTCCTAAAATTCGTATATTCGACGAATAGATTTGTTGTATTTGCATACAAAATATACGTTATTATATGCTATTAGCGAACATTCGCTCACTAATAACGAACGTTCATTTACAAAATGTACGCAACTTCTTAGAAGACGTACGCATGAGCGTACAAATAGCTTACGAATCCTCAGCGTACTATTGTCTAAGCGATTACGTAATACGCAGGCACGTACGAGGAGAGGCCGTGGCGTGCACTCCTCAGAGGCAGAGCGAATATTCGAGATATATATGGTAAGTGCAAATACATTATTATAGGTATAATATAAACATTTTAAATATCACCTACCTAGTATGCTCACGGACATGTTTAAGTCTCTTTTCTTCTGACGCTTGTCATAGAACTGGAGCAGAGTCCCAAACTCAGTCGCAATTTGTAATCCACATAGGTAAAATTGTAATCCAAATGGGTAAAAAAAAGCAGCAAAGGTTCCTTAAAAAACCCTCTTTCAAGGGGCTCCCCAAATATCCTGAAAAGGGGGAAAAAGGGATGAGGCGCACGAATGCGCAACTTAATTTCCTGAGTTGCCTCGTCATCCTCCCGTGCTGGAGAAAGGGGCGGATCTACCAGGGAGGAGTCTGCATCGCTGAATTGAATTCGTACGCAACAGCGTATAGAGTAACTAAATTATACGTAGAATAGCGTATAATTTATAGGACAACTACATAGCGAATGCGTACAAAAGCGAAGCGAATCACCTAATATTCGGATTCGCTTCGCAGCTGAAAAATCCGAATCTACGAAACGGCAAATAGATTCGCTCATCTCTAGTTATAATCTGACCAAGAGAAACATCTGCATGCAATTGTTTGTTCTTCTCATGTTTGTGTGGGTTTCCTTCTCATTTTTGTGTTGGTTTGTTCTTCTCATGTTTGTGTGGGTTTCCTTCTCATTTTTGTGTTGGTTTGTTCTTCTCATGTTTGTGCAGAATATGTCAGAGCAATATAAGTGTATAAAATAGAAAAAGAACTGCTGGCTGTGTATCACAGATATCCTCCTTAGCAATTAGCCAGAATAGTATTAAAGGGGTTATCCCATCTTGTACAATGGGGCATAGCACTAGGATATGCCCCCATTGTCCTATAGGTGCGAGTCCCACCGCTGGGACCCTCACCTATATCGAGAACGGGGCCCCGACAGTGAAGGAGGGCGCACTGCGCATGCACGGCCGCCCTCCATTCATTTGTATGGGGCCGCTGAAAATAGCCGAGCGTTGGCTCAGCTATTTCCGTCAGCTCTATAGAAATTAATGGGAGCCGGACCATGCATGTGCCTTGCGCCCTCCTTCATTTTCGGAGTGTGGGAGGGGATGGGCTGACAGCCCCATATCACTTACCATTTTCAACGCCTGTTTCAGCCATAGAAAAAGGTCTAAATGTAAGACAGCTCGGAAGCTGTATACTGACTACTTTACATTGAATCAAAGTGTCAGATCGTCAGTGTTGCAGTGTTGTCCCATGAAAAGATGTAAGATTCAATGTAAAATAGTCAGTGTACAGCTTGTATAACAAGTGTAAATTTGGTGTGCCCTCAAAATAACTTAGCACACAGCCACTACTGTCTAAACCGCTGGCAACAAAGGTGAGTACACCTCCCACATTTTTGTAAATATTTGATTCTGTCTTTTCCTGAAGATCTGACACTTTGATACGATGTAAAGTAGTCGGTGTACAGCTTGTATAACAGTGTAAATTTGGTGTGCCCTCAAAATAACTTAACACACAGCCATTAATGTCTAAACCGCTGACAACAAAGGTGAGTACACTCCTAAGTAAAAATGGCCAAATTGTGCCCAAAGTGTGAATATTTTGTGTGGCCACCATTATTTTCCAGCGCTGCCTTAACTCATCCGGGCGTGGAGTTCACTAGAGGTCACCACTGGAGTCCTCTTCCACTCCTTCATGATGATATCATGGAGCTGGTGGATGTTAGAGACTTTGCAATTATCAACCTTCCGTTTGAGGATGCCCAAGAGATGCTCAATAAGGTTTAGGTCTGGAGAAATGCTTAGCCAATCCAGCACCTTTACCTTCAGTTTCTTTAGCAAGGCAGTGGAGTCTTGGACGTGTGTTTGGTGCCATCATTATGTTGGAATACTGCCCTGCGGCCTAGTTTCTGAAAGGATCCTGCTCTGCTTCAGTATGTCACAGTACATGTTGGTGTTCATAGTTCCCTCAATGAACTGTAGCTCCCCACAGCCGGCAGCACTTATGCAGCCCCAAAACATGACATTCCTACCACCATGCTTGACTGTAGGCAAGACACACATGTCTTTGTACTCCTCACCTGGTTGCCGCCACACACGCTTGACACCATCTAAACCAAATAAGCTTATCTTGGTCTCATCAGACCACAGTACAGTCATGGCCAAATGTTTTGAGAATGACACAAATATTATATTTTCACATGATCTGCTGCCCTCTGGTTTTTATGTGTGTTTGTCAGATGTTTTTATCACATACAGAAATATAATTGCAATGATATTATGAGTAACAAAAGCTTATATTGACAGTTAGAATGAGTTAATGCAGCAAGTCAATATTTGCAGTGTTGACCCTTCTTCTTCAGGACCTCTGCAATTCTCCCTGGCATGCTCTCAATCAACTTCTGGACCAAATCCTGACTGATAGCAGTCCATTCTTGCACAATCAATGCTTGCATTTTGTCAGAATTTGTAGGTTTTTGTTTGTCCACCCGTCTCTTGATGATTGACCACAAGTTCTCAATGGGATTAAGATCTGGGGAGTTTCCAGGCCATGGACCCAAAATCTCTATGTTTTGTTCCCTGAGCCATTTAGTTATCACCTTTTCTTTATGGCAAGGTGCTCCATCATGCTGGAAAAGGCATTGTTGATCCCCAAAATGCTATTGGACGGTTGGGAGAAGTTGCTCTCGGAGGACATTCTGGTACCATTCTTTATTCATGGCTGTGTTTTTAGGCAAGACTGTGAGAGAGCCGATTCCCTTGGCTGAGAAGCAACCCCACACATGAATGGTTTCAGGATGCTTTACAGTTGGCATGAGACAAGACTGGTGGTAGAGCTCACCTCGTCTTCTCCGAATAAGCTGTTTTCCAGATGTCCCAAACAATCGAAAAGGGCATTCATCAGAGAAAATGACTTTACCCCAGTCCTCAGCAGTCCACTCCCTGTACCTTTTGCAGAATATCAGTCTGTCCCTGATGTTTTTTCTGGAGAGAAGTGGCTTCTTTGCTGCCCTTCTTGAGACCAGGCCTTGCTCCAAGAGTCTCCGCCTCACAGTGCGTGCAGATGCACTCACACCTGCCTGCTGCCATTCCTGAGCAAGCTGCACTGCTGGTAGCCCGATCCCGCAGCTGAAACACTTTTAAGAGACGGTCCTGGTGCTTGCTGGTCTTTCTTGGGCGCCCCGGAGCCTTTTTGGCTACAATGGAACCTCTCTCCTTGAAGTTCTTGATGATGCAATAGATTGTTGACTGAGGTGCAATCTTTCTAGCTGCGATACTCTTTCCTGTTAGGCCATTTTTGTGCAGTGCAATGATGACTGCACGTGTTTCTTTAGAGATAACCATGGTTAACAGAAGAGAAACAATGATGCCAAGCACCAGCCTCCTTTTAAAGTGTCCAGTGGTGTCATTCTTACTTAATCATGACAGATTGATCTCCAGCCCTGTCCTCATCAACACCCACACCTGTGTTAATGGAGCAATCACTGAAACGATGTTAGCTGGTCCTTTTAAGGCAGGGCTGCAATGATGTTGAAATGTGTTTTAGGGGATAAAGTTCATTTTCTAGGCAAATATTGACTTTGCAAGTCATTGCTGTTAAGCTGATCACTCTTTATAACATTCTGGAGTATATGCAAATTGCCATTATAAAAACTGAAGCAGTAGACTTTGTAAAAATTAATATTTGTATCATTCTCAAAACTTTTGGCCATGACTGTACATGGTTCTAGCTATCCATGTCCTTAGTCTACTTGTCTTCAACAAACTGCGGGCTTTCTTGTGCATCATCTTTAGAAGAGGCTTCCTTCTGGGACGACAGCCATGCAGACCAATTTGATGAACTTTGCGGCATATGGTCTGAGCACTGACAGGCTGACCTCTCACCCCTTTAACCTCTGCAGAAATGCTGGCAGCACAAATGAGTCTATTTTGTAAAGAAAACCTCTGGATATGACGCTGAGCATGTGCAGTCAACTTCTTTGGTCGATCGTCATGACTAGGCTCGTTCTCAGTGGAATCTGTGTTGTTAAACTACTGTATGGTCTTGGTCACCGTGCTGCAGTTTCAGGGTGTTGGCAATCTTCTTCTAACCTCGGCCATCTTTATGTAGAACAACAGTTCATTTTTTCAGATCCTCAGAGAGTTCTTTGCATTGAGGAGCCATGTTGAACTTCCAGTAACCAGTATGAGAGAGTGTGAGAGCGATAACATCAAATTTAACACACCTGCTCCCAGGGGCATAGCTAAAGGCTCATGGGCCCTTGTGCAAGAGTTCAGCTTGGGTCCCCTTCCTTCAGTGCTTTGTGGCCAGGGGCAGAGAAGCACATAGCCTTCGTGCTGCCTGAGGCAAAAATTGAAACCCTCCAGCAAGAGGTGTAACCAGCATGCACTTTATACAATACCTGTGTCTTCTTATGTGGCACAAGGTTTTTTGGGCCCCCTCAGGCTCCTGGCCCCAGTAACGACTTCTACATACCTCTGAACCCGCTATAGCTACGCCCCTGCCTGCTCCCCATTCACACCTGAGACCTTGTAACACTAACAAGTCACATGACACCAGGGAGGGAAAATTGATAATTGGGCACAATTTTGCCATTTTCACTTAGGGGTGTACTCACTTTTATTGCCAGCGGTTTAGACATTAATGGTTGTGCTGAGTTAGTTCGGCCGAATACTGAGTGTACTCGAGTGCAAAGCTTGAGTCCCCTCCCTGCACCAAGACGGATCCGTAATGACCCCAATGCAAGTCAATGGGGACGGATCCGTTTGGTGTGACACACTAGTAAACGGATCAGTCCTCCATTGACTTTCAATGGAGTTCATGACAGATCCGTCCTTATCTTTTCCCAGCAGCTCCCTCCTCCCTCCAGCAGGTGGCGCTGTGGTAAAACTTACCACTCTGCATGCCGTCTTCCCTGCTGGAACAGGTCGGGAGCTGCCGGGGAAGGTAAGTTTAACTCAGTGTCTGTGCCTGTGTTTTTTTTGTTTTGGGATCCCTTTAAACCAGACACCCTCCCCTCTTCTGAGCGGGAGGTGCCTGGTTTAGTCCCATAGACTTCAATTATGCTCGGGTGCTCGGCCGAGCACTCGAGCACCCCCGAGTGCTCAACCACAGCACGTGAGCACCTGGGTGCTCGATCAACACTATATTTTACCTTTTTTTTTCAGTTGATAAAAAGGGATTCATTTCAACTATATACTGTATGTAGCAGCTACTACTTTGTTCACCCGCATGTGATGTTAATACTGTGAATGAGTAGCACTATGCACATAGTGTAGACATACTCCATAATTGCCACAGTACACCACGGCAGTTACAATGCAACTTTATATGGACCACTCCCAGGAGGGTAGCTAAAGACTCATGGACCCTGGTGCAAGAGTTCAGCTTGGACCCCCTTTCCCTCAGTGCTTTGTGGCCAGGGGCAGGGGAGCACATAGCAAAAATTTAAAAATTAACCCCCTCCGTGGCAGATTCTTGACCTAACCCCTTCCCTCCAGCCAGAGGTGTAACTTTACCAGCATGTACTTTCCATAATACCAGTGTCTTCTTATGTGGCACAAGGATCTTTGGGCCCCTTCAGGCTCCTGGGCCCGGTAACAACTGCTACCTCTTCACCCCCTATAGCTAAACCCCGGACCGCTCCATTGTAAAAATGACTGTTGAAGGGTCTGTCTTACTTTATTAAATGATATTTACCATGTAGAAAAAGTTAATACAAGGCACTTACTCACGTATTGTGATCAGCCATATTGAGACCTTTGCTGGCATCATTAATAGTTTTTCATTGCATTATACACTGCTCATATTCAGGGGTTATAACCAACATACAAACCAGCAGTGATGGCCATAGCAAAAAGTGTCTAAGTGCATTCCCATGGAACCAACCACCAGCGTAGCCAGCAGCTTTTTTCTACAGCTTCTGGATTGTAGGGTGATTGTAACCTCTGGAATTGAGCAGTGTATAATGCCAGCAATGGAGGGAATATGGAGAATTACACAAAAGTGCTTTGTATTAACTTTGTCTACATGATAAATACCATTTGCTAAAGTGAGACAACCCCTTTAACAGTCATTTTTACAATGGAGCGGTCCAAATACAGTTATAGCAACTGAGAATATACTGTAACTGTCGCGCTGCATGCTACATGATAAATGCCATTTGCTGAAGTGAGATCACTGTAAATATGTATAAGAAATTGTCATTATTAATCCAAAATATTCCCCATTATACTCTACCGCCACCAATATTTACCACCATTTTCTTCAACTTTCCAAGATAAAACTTTCTGGGATGAAGGATCCAAGATGATCTCTATGGAAGCCACATCTTATGCTCTCCTTGCTCTTCTGAAAATGGAAGAAAATGACGCTGTAGATCCAGTGGTTCGTTGGCTTACTGAGCAGCATCGCTATGGTGAAACCTATGTATCAACACAAGTGAGTGATGGAGGCCTAAAGGGGTTGTCCAGAATTAGAAAGAATTGTTTGCTTTTCTGATGTTCATGGGCTGTGTCTGGCATTGTAATTCTGTTCCTTTTTGATGCATGGGATTGAGTTAAAGCAAAAAAGTCCATGGACGATGGTGATGCAACTTCTGGAAAAACATTCCATAATACCAATCTGATGCCTCAACAGGCCTTCTTCATAATGTCTGGTAGACTACTACGCTGATATGATGCTGGACTTTTCTTCACCAGTAATTTCATGTTTGTCTGCTGCTCTACACGACTTCACAATATGTGTCCTTTATTACATATGTAGATGCAGGGGTGTACCTAGCCTTTCTGCTGCCTGAGGCGAAAACTGAAACGGCCCCCCCCCCCCAATGCTAATTTCTTAACCTGACCAAAATGAAAGTGCTCATTGCCTATGGCCCTTCGGCTGCCCCCCTCTTGCCCCTACCTGGTGCTGCCTGAGGTGATCGCCTCACCTGGTCTCATTGGTGGTGCACCCCTGTGTAGATGACTTCTGAGATAACACATTGCTCTCATTTTAGGAGGCTTATTTTTTGTTTCTTTTTATTGATCTTCTCTAGGCTACGATAATGCTATTTCAAGCTCTGGCCCAATATAATGTGGCTAAAGCTGATATCAAAAAGCTGAATATGGATGTTTCATTCCACTTACCTGGAAGAAAAGACAAAATAGTACACCGTATCGATTTACAAAATGCTCTGCGACCTCGATCAGAGGAGGTGAGAATATCTTCTTTGACTACATTATCCTTATGATGTTGTTAAATGCTGGTGGTTTTAAAATCCTGTTGACCATACTTGAGAATTTTCACTTGACTATGTGGAAAAATTCGATGTGGATTCCTCAGCAGAAATTCAAGGGTGAGGTAAGGCAGCTCAGCCATGGACACCTACGTATGCCATGAAGCTCCCCGTTCATAGTTTTTATGCTGATGTTCAAGTCAAAGGAGATTTAGAGCTCTACAGTTACTGAGTCCAAAAAGTATTGGCTGAAATTTGAGAGTGAGCCTTGAATTACTGCCATGGGTTTACAGTTTAAAGTGCCATGGGTCTGCATCTGGATTAGTCCCATTTGAGAACTGCAGGACTGTATTCTGCTTGGGTAGTAACAATCTGTTTTGAAACTGATCCTAATGAACGTCACTGTCTAAGGCTTCGTACACACGTCCGTATTTGTGTACATCCTGAAAAACGATCCGTTTTTTACGGATCCGTTGTTCCGCAAAAAACGGAAAGGATGTATCCGTATGTCAGGAGGAATAAAATCTTTTTTTTTTTCTTCCTACTCTCCTGGAACGGAATCCGCAAATGTGGATGACATGCGGATGCCTTTCCGCATGTCTTCCGCATTTTTGGAGGTTCCATAGACTTGTATTGAGCTACGGACCGCCAATTCGGGATAGAAGTAGGACAGGAGGATTTCTTTATCCGGACATTCGGAACGGATGCACGGATGCAAACAGCACACGGTGTACTGTCCGCATTTTTCGGGACCCATTGAAATGAATGGATCCGCATCCTATCCGCATAATTGTCCGAAATTGCAGAAATGGATGCGGATACAAAATACGGACGTAAGAATGGAGCCTAATAATAATCTTTATGTGTAGAGCACCAACATATTCAGCAGCCCCTTACAAATCAAAGAGCCCATGCACAGACAAAATCAGACATTACAGGATAAGAAACTATGTAAAAATTTAAACAAGAGGAGTTAGGGCTAATAGAGCTTACTATCTATTAGTAGATAAGTGACCCAAGAGGTAAACGAGCTCCTTTTGTAAAATGGTTCCACCTTCTTGTCTAGAAATAGCTTATAGTATTAGTAAGTGAAACAGTATGAGACACTCATTCATCCAGTATTTGTGTATGCACAGATCTGAAGTGCATGGAGTGTTGGAGATACTGCTGGATGAAAGGATCAGATTGTGAAGAGTAATGTAGAAACATGGTGAACAGAGAAGAGTTAGGGCTCGTTCACATCACCATTCAGCCCTTCTGTTCTTCTGCTCCGTTATAGGAGCAGGAGAACGGAAAGGACGGATTCGGGACATAATTGAGCTGAACGGAGCCTATGGACTCCATAGACTATAATGGGGTCCGTTAGGTCTCCGCTCAGAAGCTGATTTTTGTGCACGCAGGACTTATGTCTCTGCTCCGCTCCTCTGAGCGGAAACCTAACAGACCCCATTACAGTCTATGGGGTCCATAGGCTCCGTTCAGCTCAATTATGTCCCAAATTCGTCCTTTCAGAGCAGGAGAACGGAAGGGCTGAATGTGATGTGAATGAGCCCTTAGATTAGCACACTTAAAAGTGAGGAGGTTGGAATTTAATCTGATTGTTCATAGTAGTGTATTAGAGAGAACTGGTGCTACTCGAGTGAAGTCTTTAGACTAGGAGGTTCAGGCCATGGATGAGGTTCGTATTTCAGGACATTTTTGGAGCAATATAGAGCAAGGAGTTTCAGACATGCACCAAGGTTGTTGCTGTCTGTGTCAAGAGTTTTGGAGTATAGGGGCAGTGCTTCATTCTGGATACTTCAAAGTGTTTGGCAGACACATTGGGGAAATGAAGATCATAGAGTGTCTACGAAAGTGCAGATGCAATGCAGATTTCTATTTGTGAAGTAGGCACAGTAGACGTGCCCTGAGATGGATGAGAACAGAGGCATAGCTATAAGGGGGTGCAGAGGTAGCAGTTGCTACCGGGCCCAGGAGCCTGAGGTGTCCCAAAGACCCTTGTGCCACATAGGAAGACACAGAGCACACTAAGGGAAGGAGGCCCAAGCTGAACTCTTGCACCAGGCCCATGAGCGTTTAGCTACGCCCTTGGATGAGAATGTTTGATAGCAAAGAAGAGAAGGTCGTATTCAGAGAGCAAGAGAAGAGAGTTGATAAAGTCAGAAACTGAGCAAAGTCAGAAGAAGATCATAACAAATTAATTCCTTTGTTCATGCACAGTAGAATGTGTAAGTTGAGAAAGGCCTAGTGAGGAGGTTAAAGATAGAAACAGTGGAAGGTGGGGAGATTGGATTGTCAATGGGGATGTTAAAGGCACCCATAGTGGGAGTATTTCAAGTATTTAGAAGCCAATCAGCAAAATGATCGAGGAACAGGTGGGATGTGCCCTGGGGCTGTAGACAACTTACTCATGGGGATAATGGGTAGAGATGGATCTAAAGTTGTAGACCTTAAAAGATGAGAATGTGCTGTGGTTACCAGAGATAGAAAGTACAACAGATTGCCCTATTATGCTCATCAGAGACTACTAAAACCATGAAGCCACTGTGAATAGAGCCATAATGCCACTGTGAACAAAACCATGACGCCGTTGAGAACAGAGTCAAGATTCCACAGAATGGAGCAATGAAGCCATTGTGAATGGAACCATATGATCAATGTGAATGGAGCCTAGTGCTTATCAAAGCAGAATAAAATGACTTTGATGTTTTGATGTGATACTCATTGGGGCACGTAACAAAATGATGAGGCTATTGCATGTGATTGTTTGGCTTCTTTACAGACCAATCTAAATGAAGATTTTGTGGTGAAGGCAACAGGAAGTGGAAAAGCTACATTAACGGTAAGACTGTACATGATATTGAGGTATACTTTGTAGTTATTTTATCTGAAACTTAACCTTCTAACAGTCACGTTAAAATTGGGAAAAACCCTCCCAAAAAGGTCACTTTCTTTTCTTGTAGATTTTTAATGTGTGTCTACAGTAAATCTTGTTGGCATACAACTCAGAGGACACTATTGCATTTTAAACCCTTAGTGACATCATTATTTTAACCTTAAGAACCAATAATATTTTCCTCCTGAAAGTAGTCATGGCTTTTAAATTTTTTTCTTATAAATGTTTTTTATTTTTTTATTTTGTGGGATTAGTTGTAGGCTTTTTAGGAACCATTTTTGGGTGTATATATAGTGTATTAAATAATTTTTATTTTATTTTTATGGGAAAAATTTAAAAAACAGCAATTTTTACTTTTTTTGTGGAATTTTTTTACCAGCGTTCACTGTGTGGTACAAATAATGTAATTTTATTATCTGGCTCACTACAACAATAATAATGTCCCATTTCTATATATTTTTGCTGTTTTTTCTCTCCTGCTAAAGCTTGTCAGCTCTGCAACTTCTCCCTCATTCTCCTCCAGGCTCCTCCTTTATCTGCTCATATCTCTGGTTTGGTACCAGCTAGAGATATGGGCTTTGTATTGTTTGAAAGCTGACATTCCAAGCTTTTAGACAATATGTTTAGCAATACGTTCAGTACAGGGGAAGATATCTCTGAGAGAAATCGGGAGGCAGTGAATACTGCTAAAAGTTAAAGTAAAAGCATGTATCTTCTGTTGCTTGGACTTTAGCTGTCAGCTTTCAAACAAGACCAGTTGCATGTTTCTAGCTGCTACCATTCAGGAGATAGCAGCATCTAAAGCAGCCTTCCCCTCTCTACTTTCTGCCCAAGCCCTCTAACCACCTGTTTTGCCTGAGTCCAGCTCGGGCAATGGGAAAAGGAGCTAACTGTTTTGCCTGAGCTGGACTCGGGCAAAACAGGTGGTTAGAGGGTTTGTCTCACCTCAAACATAGGTGATATATCTGTAGACTATGCCACTAATGTTAGGTAGGTGATGGTCCCACCTCTCTACAATGGAGCCTGCAAAGTGGTGTAGAGCATGCCTTCATTTTTTCTATGTGAGCGCGAAAATAGATGTGCAGCATGCTCAGCCGTTTTTGGGAGTGCCATAGAAATTAATAGAGAGTGTAATGCACAAGTGCAGCCACCTCTCCATTCACTTTTATGGGTCTGACAGAAGTCAGCGTTCAGTTATTTTTTGTGCTCCCATAAAAATGAATGGGTGGCAGATACATATTCTCAGTGCACTCTCTGTCACCTTGTTCACACAGGGAGAACTTACAAACTCCATGGTTGGATTCAAATCTAGGACTCCCAGCACTGCAAGGCACCAGTGCTAACCACTGAGCCACCTTGTTGCCCTTTCTCAAGATGCTAGGTGTTTGTTCCAATTATGGGTCAAACTGTAAAAACTGAGAAGTTTGCATAGTGACGCTTTTTATCAAGGATTAGGAAAAAAACATGGCTGCTTTTTTCATAAACAGAGCTCCACCTGTCCATGGTTTGTGTCTGGTATTCCAGCCAAGTTCTACCGAAATGAATGTACAGTATCTGAGCTGCACCACCACATACAATCCATGAACAGATATGACACTGTTTTGAGAAGGAGGTAATCGTTTTCTAATTGTTAGCAACCCTTCAATCTCACATGGGTGATTATCATCATCACTTGTTTAGGTGATGGCTGTTTACTATGAGCTAGTGAGAGCGGGGGAAGCTGAATGCAAAGACTTTGATCTGTCAGTCACTGTGGGTAAAGAACCTCTTGGTAAGTGTTATACTCATTTTCAGAATTGTGTCATCTTAAGAAGAGAAGTGTTAGCAGATCCAGGCAATTATAGTTAAAGCTTTCAGCCATTAGATGAAGGAACTGGCAATGTATGTCTCATGTATTTCCCTTCTTTGATAATATTCATGGTTGTATTATAAGGAGTACACCAGGGGCATCCGCACACAAGGGCTATACCATTCGACGGGACTTAAGGGCCCCCTTAATACCCATTTGTCATTGCTCTATGATCCTAAGTTCTCTTCAACCTCCATGCTTTGCCACACATAACATCTTGATTTTGGTCAGTGTCAGGGTCTTGTGTAAAATGGAGCCCAGAGATGGACAACATTAATACACTGATTTGGATTAATTTTGGTTCTGTTATCAGGCCTAATTTTATTTTTAGGCCTGGTCTGAGGTCTCATTATATTTTGGGAACTTGGTGGGATCTGAATTAATGCAACTTCTGCCATAATTTTGGGACAGTTTAAACTCTGACTTAATCTGGGGGTCTGGGTCTTAATTTTGGTCTGGTCTGGGGTCTGGAAAAATTTTAACATCTGGATGAAAATCTCAATTAATTTTGGAGTTGTTCTATGGTCTCAACTAATTTTAGGGTCTAGTCTGAGATCATCTGATCTGAGGTTCCTCATTAACTTTGAGGTTTACCATGGGGCCTGAGTTAATTTCAATATCAGGTCTTATTTTATTTTTCAGTCTAGTCTAAGATCTTAATTTATTTGGGTGCTCAATCTGGATCACAATTCTGGTTTTGGTCTGGGATCAGAGGTCTCAATCAATGTTAAGCCTGAGGTCTCCATTAATTTTGGTTTTGGGTCTGTATTAAGGATCCAATGTTGTTTTAAGGTGTATTTATTTTAGAGTCTAATCTGAGACAATTTTATTTTGGAGTCGGGAATCTGAACTTATTTTGCGATCCGCACTTAGGGTATAAATTCATTTTGGAGTCTGAATTCAGATTTCGTTTTCTGAAGTTTTTGGAGTCTCAATTCATTATGAAGCCAGGGGTCAAGTTTAAATTTGGGGTTTATTGGCATCTCGACTAACTTTGAGGCTTAGCGACAAAATTAATGTTATATGGTCTGAGAATTGCACAGATTGACCTACTGCATATATAAAAAGATACTGTTCTGTCCATCATTTTATATTGCATGGAAAATAAAATAAAAAACGGGGAATGTTTTTTCCTTCCATGAATTCCAAATTAAATATGTTACTTTTGATAAATCTGACAATAATGGTTGACGCCCACAGAATTTTTGTAGACCCTCCACCAAGCTTGTAAACTATTATAATGACGATGTTTTTATTTAAATATTCAAATTTGTTAATCCAACTTAAAGGGTTTCTGTCACCAGTTTTTTCGGTATGAATCAGGCTGACATTAGAGATGTGCTAATGTCACTTGATTCCAAATATATATCTGTTTTATTTACTGGTGCCCCCATTTTTATATAAAATGAACTTTTATTTTATGCAAATAAGGCTCCTAGGTGCAAGGGGCGTTACCTCTGCTCCTAGAGGCTCTGTTGATTGACAGAACCAGGCAGAGAAGAAACACTTCATTCACCATACCTTTTAAGGACCTTCAATGATGTCATGACCATGTGATCAGTCACATGTTTAGGAGGAGACAGGCTATTTGTGTGATCCTAACCATGTGACTGATCACATGGTCATGACATCATTGAAGGTCCTTAAAAGGTATGGTGAATGAAGTGTTTCTTCTCTGCCTGGTCCTGTCAATCAACAGAGCCTCTAGGAGCAGAGGTAACGCCCCTTGCACCTAGGAGCCTTATTTGCATAAAATAAAAGTTCATTTTATATAAAAATGGGGGCACCAGTAAATAAAACACATATATATTTGGAATCAGGTGACATTAGCACATCTCTAATGTCAGCCTGATTCATACCGAAAAAACTGGTGACAGAAACCCTTTAAAGGATTGGTCATTTTTTGGGTGTATGATAATGTGTTTCTATGATTTTCTATCTTTTAACAGATAAACGTGATGCTTTGGAAACAATTTCTCTTAACATCTGCTTCAGGTTTGTCTTTAGCGTGCTCTACGGTTTTTGGGTTTATATCTTTCTTGAGTTAAAAGAACTTTAAATGTATGACATCACTTCAAATGCACAACACTGTAAGGACTCACAGTTTGAAAGATGATAAATTCTATATGAGTCACTCAGAAGCAAATAAAATTAATTCAGACCCTAGCCTAGACACCAAAATTATTTAATACCCCAAACATCCTAATATATTCAGATCCCTGACCGGACACCTTTTTGTTTACTTACCACTCTTCATTCCCGAGTCCTCTTCTCCTTCGGGTGCCTTCTCATACAAGGTCCTGACTAGTGTTGAGCGAGCATGCTCGGCCGAACTCGCTATGCTCGAGTCCCCTCCCCGCACCAAGACGGATCCGTCATGACCCCAATGCAAGTCAATGGGGACGGATCCGCTTGGTGTGACACAATAGTAAACAGATCCGTCCTCCATTGACATTCAATGGAGTTCATGACGGATCCGTACTTACCTTTCCCAGCAGCTCCCTCCTCCCTCCAGCAGGTGGCGATGTGTTAAAACCTACCACTCTGCGCCCCGTCTTTCCTGCTGGAGCAGGTCGGGAGCTGCCAGGGAAGGTAAGTATGTCTTTGTGTGTGTGTCTGTGTTTTTTTTTTTTTTTTTTGGGACCCCTTTACACCACCTCGGAAGAGCGGGGGGTGCCTGGTTTACTCCCATAGACTTCAATTATGCTTGAGTGCTCGACCATAGCATCCGAGCATACGAGCACCTGGGTGCTCGATCATCATTAGTCCTGACACAGGCCTGCAAGACCTGAAACCAGACTCTAAAATAAAATTCAGACCACCCTAGAACATGAAAATTTATCTAAACCTTCTCATTCTGTTACAACAGCTTGGTGGACACATTTATGATCAGTAATTTTGAAGTCGGTCTATGTACGGTACATTAGAACGGTGTTAGCTAAGTGTATAAGTGGACTTCTCCACATCCCTTGAACGTTACTCTACCCTTTGTATATAAAGTTTGGTAGGTCACTTGGATAGGATTTAATGACTTCGATAACAATGTGTAACACTAGAGTTCTGTGTTTGAAGTCTGATTACAAAGTAGGGATGTGGGACTTTCCATTTACATCCATTTGGCTTCACTTGACACTGGTATTTGTTATACACTGAGAGTCACCAGTTACATTGACAGTATTTTTATGGTCACGGTTGTGGCCCAGCCTTGACAAGTCAACAACACACTTTTTACTTCATAGAAAGAGAGATAATAATGTGTCTATATGTATGTCCACAGACACCGCAAACCTATAGATGCCACCATGTCCATCATTGATATTTCCATGATGACTGGATTCTCCCCTGATGAAACAGACCTGAACAAGGCAAGTAAGGGTCAATAAAAAGGGATGTGGAGCATGTATCATAGGAGATCTTCTATTTCCATGTACATTGGGTAATATAGATATGTTATACTGACACAATGACAAAGTTTTTTGAAGATGAAGGCTGTTACTTTATCTTAACCAGAATATTGTTATGTTTTCCAGCTTAAGAATGGAGTGGACAGGTACATCTCATACTTTGAGATAAACAAGGGGGCATTCGATAAAGGGGCTCTAATCATCTACCTGGAGCGGGTGAGAAGTCAATTATGTCTTTACTGCTTGTGTCTTAAGTTACATGTCCACTGCTCTTACATTTGACATAAGTAAAATTTAATAAGGTTTATCTATAGTACCATATTATATGTTCTATACTATATAACATATAATAATATAATTACTTATGAAAGGAAATAATATATGATACTCATGGTTACACTCATACCATACATAAAAAAAAAAATCTATCTTCCATGACAACACCATACCTACTTAAGGACATAAGAAAGGGCCTTTCCTCTCAACCATTTCCTGTCCTTAAAAGGTAAGAAACATGATTGGAGCTCTCGAAAGCTGTGGCCATACATACGGGCTCTTTAGCTACTGAGGCTTTATTGTGGTCCTGACTGAAGTCTGGGCTGTATAATTCTCCTAGGGAAAAGTTTGGTACTTTTGTTGGTTTGCGTGCAATAACATTTTGACGGTGTCACAGACTGAAAGGAGTATGATGATAGTGACACATCATTTGTAGTTGGTCATCCGTCTCTGGGAGAACAATTTTTTACATAACAAAAGAATGCTTATTGGGAAAAAAACTTCTTTCTTAATATTTTTAAAGGGTTTTCTGACTTTTTTTATACTGATGTCCTATCCTCTGGGTAGGTCATCAGTATCTGATTGGTGGGGATTAGGGATGAGCGAACCGAACCGTAACGAACCAGATTCGTTACGAACTTTCCCAAAAGTTCGGTTCGTTACCGAACCGAATTTTGACAAAGTTCGTAACGAATCTGGTTAAAAATAACGGCGACGCAAAATATACGCATATTTTATTGAGAATGTACGCTACTGCGTACGTATTCCATTAAGTAGCTTACTTTTAACAACGCTACACTGTATGTTCGTTACTTGAGTAGGAATGTTCGCAGACGCAGTATATGAGTACGCTAATGCGTACATATTCAGTTAAGTAGCGTACCTTTGACAACGCTAGACTGTATGTTCGTTACTTGTGTAGGAATGTTCGCGGACGCAGTGCATGCGTACGCTAATGCGTACATATTCATTTAGTTAAGTAGCGTACCTTTGACAACGCTAGACTGTATGTTCGTTATTTGTGCGGGAATGTTCGCATTAGCGTACGCATTAGTGTAGATTCTCAAATATGCGTAGATTTTGCGTCGCCGTTGTTGAAGTCACTTGGATTTTTTCCACTTTTTTCATTGTAATAGCAACTGCAAGTAAACGAAACTGTACCCTATCTGACTCCCATTATTGTAGAAGCAATTATTCAGCCGTTATAGCCAGGTTCGTTTTAGGTTCGGTTCGTACGAATCCGAACTTCAAGAAAGTTCGCCGAAGCGAACCGAACCGAACTTTTCAAAAGTTCGCTCATCCCTAGTGGGGATCTAACACACACATGTGAGTGCCGTGTCCTTCTTGCAGCTTACTCTATACCAGTGACATCATATTCATAGGTCACATAGCTTAGGTGCAGCTCAGTTTCAGTTCCCGACTGTGATAGAAATTTTAATTGCTGGTTCAAAAAACAGTTAAGGAAAGTTCCTTTTTGATACATCAATTGTCATAGTAAGACTATCCAATCAATCTTATTTGGTCTCTACTTGAGCTACTAAGCAACACATCCAACAAAAAAAAAAATTACCCTTGGCTATTTTATGAACTCTACTAGATCATCGTCAATACAAAAAGTCTGATAAGGGGGAAAAAAGATATAGGGCAGGGTTAAATGCTGTAAGCTGGGATGACTCTAGTTCATCTACATTTCAAAGATCTGCCCCTTGGCATATCTTAGGCAACATGGATGTTTACACAGAGTATGTAAGGAACGGTAGCATATATCTCCATCTTATTTTCATTCTTTATCTGGATCATTTTTTTACTGGTCAGAGTTTCGGAAAAACTATGTTTCATCCTGGAAATAGAACGGAATAGAAATTTCCAAAAAAAAAATTCTCCTGTTCCTTCAAAGTACCATGTAAACTCATCGACCAAAAAGATTACGCAGCAAGAAGGAGCTGTGGTAATCTAAAGAAACTTTTTATTTGTGAATGTTATGATGATATATGAAAGTGATTACAATGGTAGAGCGAAAGGAGAAGTTTACTGGGAAACACTACAGTTAAAAGGTGGCTCAACAGGACACTAGCCTGGATAGAAAATGAGATATCACCTAACTTCCTACAGTGGAAGAGTCAGGATTATTTACCTGGGACTAATACTGTACATACTGAGATATGCTGGTACATTACAAGGCATATTAAATGTATTAAATAACATTACATTACAAGAACCGTTTGCAAGTACCCTATTCTGGGGTACTGAACACACCACATTGACACCCTGGACACATTTTCTTAATGAAAGACCGTGGTACGTGCATCAAAAACGTGCCATAGGTCATGGTCCATAAACCCATCCCGGTCCCTCTGGTCCAGAAGGCTTCTACATGGGACCAGGACTAGTGGCCATCCCACAGCCGAGGCTGGAGAAGTGCTAGTTTTGTTCTGGCTTCCACCGAAGCACTGTGTTTGCCAAGAGCCAAAGCCAAGGTCTGGGGTTTGCAGGGGAATGAGGAACCAGATGGCAAATGTTAACTTGACATTGGCTTGGCATGGCTTTCTTTCTTTCTTTGGGAAGAAGGCTGCAGTAATCTACATTTCATATTTTCACGCTGTAATTGAGGTTGTCATAATGTTGGAGGAATCCATTTCCACAGGGACTATGATCTTCAACTTTTTTTTAGAAATACATTTTTTATCCCAACAGGTCTCGCACAGTGAGGAGCAATGTCTGAAGGTTAAACTTAACAGATATTTAAACGTGGGACTTGCCCAACCTGGATCCGTCACAATCTATGACTATTATTCTCCAGGTAACTTTATAGACTTGGGAAACTGAAAAGGAAAACCTTTAGTCCTCAGATCGCTATAGACTGATGTAAAAAGCAACGCGCCATTATACTGCAGCCTAACCTTCCATGTTCTGTAAGGGGATGAAACATTAGAAGCTATGTGGCCCCCGATACATACAAATAGTTCAAACATGAACAAAACAGGTTAGAAAATTAGTAATGATCTCAAAAATGTAAACTAACATTATACAGGTAGTGGTAGTGGGACACTTTCTGTTTCCTATAGCTCACATTTCTGCTGTGTAGACTGGGACAGAATCAGCAGAGTCATCTCGTTATAAGAGGGCAAGGAATGTAATTACAAATCATAGATTGACTGTATTCTGGAGGCCTAGATAATATATTATACACTGTATACACAGATATAACAATATATGAAGCTCCTTTGCTGCTCCCTGGTCTCTATAGATGGGGCCATAGTCCATCTCTTCCTGGAGACTGTACTGTCCATTAACTCCTACTTTATTGCATCTGCTATATAGCAGACACAGCCTGCTGTACTGTCTATACAGACAATACCTGAAGGTTCATGGGTGTCTCTAATATGGCCATCCCTAGTAAGTTATCCATGGGGTTTTCTAGTACTTATTGAAATAATGTCAGTGCAGCTTGTCTGCAATATGCAGGCATTGGAAATACACAGGCAATGGAGCCTTCCATCCACTCTATAGTATAGCTTCCAGCACCAGCAGCTGCCCAAAGCAGCTGATTGTTGGAGTTTCCAGGTGTTCCAGATGACCCCTACTGATCCGATAATGATGAATCAATATCAAGGTCCTGGGAGAAAAAAAACAAAAAAAAAAACATTTCAACTTCTTGTGGACTTTTTAAAATTTTTCTATCATTTTTGGTACTTAAAATCTAAAGGCTATGCACACTTTTAGTGTATTTTTTACGATTGCATTGCAGTCATTTTGGGCTAAAAAAAAAACATTTTTTTCAATTGGTCTTTATTAACCCCTTCAAGAAGAAGTCTATTTACATTTCTGCATTTTCAGGAACAGAGTTTTTAAAGGAGTCACAGTTGTCAGTGGCAAAGCATCCCTCATCTTTGGCGGATTGCTTGGGTAAAACCACAACAGCACTTGCCACAATATCAGAGTCCAAGAAAAGCCAGGCAGTTGGCACTGTATGAATCACAATTCCCTAGTAGTAAATCTGTTTTAGATCATGTCTTCTGATGAAAGTAGTCCTGCCATTGGTGTGAGGATAGGGCAGATATATTTTTCAAAAAATAAATGTATTAGGGGAACCTCTTTAATGAGGCAAAACAGCAAGTACCTAGAGATTATAACTAGTTGGGCAAATATGCTCACCCGAACACTAATTCCCCTCGTGTGCTCAAGTGCGATGCTCGAGTCACCTCCCTGCACATTTGTTGGCTGCTACGCAGCCAATAAACATGTGGGGTAGGACTGACAATCATGCCGTAGCCATGTTGTAATGCCGTAGCCATGTTGTGATGCTGTAGCCATGTTGGTTACTGGCATTACACTGATGGGCAGGCTGAAACGCGATGACACGTGGTTCGGCTCAGTCTTAGTGAGGGAGAGCTGCAGCCGGAGGGACAGATAGTGTAGAGATAGGAAGTATTGGTTAGGCAGGATTCAGTTTTAATCTTTCAGAGACCCAAAAGTCCTTTTAAGGACTATTGTTTTATCTGGCTCATATTTATATTATTAGCTCAACCTGCGCTAAATTGTGCACAATTGATTGGCTGCTGGTGAGGACAGTGACACAATCTCTGCTACATCTGCTATGTTACATTTGCGCATCCTAAATACCTGCAACATTCAGTGTAATTTTTTTGCTGCTGGTGACAGCGACGTTACCTGCGCTAAATCTGCTGTGTAACATTGCGCATCCTAAATATCTGTGACATTCAGTGTAATTTTTTCCCAGCTGGTGACAGTGACATTACCTACTCTACATCTTCTGTATAACATTTGCGCATCCTAAATATCTGTGACAGCCCTTGCACTTTATATACAAGTAAATATACAGGAAAGAATGTTTCCTAACAATTTTTCCTCTAAAATTGATTTTATCTTCGGACTATACTCTGACAACATTGTTCCCATCAGCGACCTGGGAGTCCAAGATGCATCCAGACATCCTCCCCATGCTGTTCCTGAACCATTTCAGTGGTGTTTCCGCCACTTGCTGATCTTTTTCTGTGAACCAGACACCCTCCCCTCTTCATAGCAGGGGGTGCCTGGTTTAACCCCTTCCCGCCCAGCGCCGTACATGTACGGCGCTCGGGCGGTGCGGGGACATGACGCCCGCTCGCGGGTGCGGCGGGCGTCATGGCCAGCAAGTCTCTGCTGTTTCTAACAGCAGAGACTTGCCGCTTCTTACCTCCGTCGGCGGCGACTTCCAGGGCCTTCTGATGCCGTGATCACACGGCAAAAAAATGAGCCCCCATACAGCTCTGTACACATAAATACCAAAAAGTTATAGGGGTCAAGATATGACAAGGAAAAAAAAAAAAAAAGGGCAACTTTCTAATTATTTTATCACCATCTAAACGCAGGAAAAACTATACATATTAGGTATTGCCGGATTCGTACTGACCAGTAGAATGAAAGTAACTGGTCAGTTTTAATGCACATCGAACGCTGTAAATAAGAAACCCGTAGAACTGTAGCGGAATAGCGGTTTTCTTGCAATTTCACCCCATTTGGAATTTTTTTCCCGCTTCCCACTACACCATATGCAATATTAAATGGTGGCGTTGGAAAGTAGAACTTGTCCCACAAAAAACAAGCCTTCATACAGCTATGTGAACAGAAAAATAAAACAGTTATGGCTGTTTGAAGGCAGGGAGCGCAAAACGAAAATGCAGAACCGAAAAAACCTCCGGGGGTGAAAGGGTTAATGCTCTGGTTCTCCCATTGACTTCCATTGTGCTCTGTAGAGCACCTAAGCATCCTAAAGTGTTCTACTCGAGCACCAGAGCACCCAAGCACTTTGGTGCTCGATCAAAACTAATTATAACCAGTAACTCTCTTTATCTCCTATAGAAAGTCGTTGTCAAAAGTTCTACCACACCCAAGAAGATAACAAGTTATTTGGTCGCATTTGTCGGGGAAATGTATGTCAGTGTGCTGAAGGTAAGCTCCCCCAAATACTGAATATATTCACTTCTACCCCTACACTGTGCACATTGGGACAAGTGTCAGGACAATGTGGTGGTGAAAACCCAGGATAATCTATATGTCTGGTCTGGAGTCTGTATTTTACGAAGAATCCAGTCTCCACAGCTGGTCTGGGGTCTGAATTAGTTCAGGATCTCTGGAGGCTCTAAATATATTTAGGAATCTGATTTGAGGTCACCATCTGTATCAGTTTGTTGGCTCTGGTATATATACTGCATTTAAGAATCTGATCTGGGGCCTGTAATCGTTTAGGGGATCTGGTCTTTGGGGCAATATTGGCTTAGGGTGTCTGTATTTACTTTGGGGTTTGACAAAAATATATATTGTGTTCACTATTTGAGATAAAAATGTCATAGGTTTGGGTCATGCCCCATACACAGTAAGTAGCTATTGGCCTAAAGCCATAACTTTTGTGCACCATTTTATACTTCCCTTTTTAGTATCTCCCTGATGTCCCTTCTCAGAAGTATGAGGTCAAGTATTCTAGTAGTCGGAAGAATCTTGTACATAGACTTTATTTTTCCTGATTTACCAACTTTTATCCATTTTCAGGCAACTGCTTGATGAAACAAGAAACAACAGACAAAAACAGGGCATTAGATCGAATGACTAAGGCCTGTAAATCTGGAGTAGACTACGGTGAGCTATAACTATTACACTTCTATAAGCCAATTAGCATCATCATGCCTTCACAACATTAGAGGTCCAGCTCATAAAATATTTATATCTGTTCAGTTCACCCATTTATGTAATTCTGCACAATTCCTGCTTGGAGAGAACGGAGAAAGCTCCTGCCAAACACCTCTGGAGGCAGCTTATGTCCTGGAAAAACAAAAGGATTCACCAAAAATATTTATTTTGCCTGATCCTTGTCTCCCTTGACATTATATGTCGTGGGAGAGTTGAATGGGTCCTCAATACGGAAGTTGCGGTGCGGAACAGAGGTTCAGAACCCTGTGCCTCCGCACCGCAAGAAAATAGAACATGTGCGGACGGATCATGGACCCATTCAAGTTGAATGGGTGTGGATCTGTTGCGGCAGCCGCATGGATAGTGCCCGTATATTGGGAACCAAAAATTGTGGTCCCCAATGCACAGAACGGCCGAGCAACAGCCATGTACATGAGGCCTAAATCAGCTGTGTAAAAGTATTAGAAAATTCCCCGCGTGATATAGATACATGTCCATCAGTATCCTGCATTATTCATCAAAAGGAAGGTAAAAACCCTCATGAGGTAAAGGCCAATTTCCTCATCTTAAAAATATTTTCCATGTCAGTGTTACCGAATGTTTTACCATTTAGTATGTACTGGTGACTTGTCAGTGTTAAACCTCATCCGCCACTTCTCTGCCCAACTCACAACTTACCAGCCTATAGTTCTCAAGCTCACTTTTTTTAACCACTTTTTGAATATTGTTACCGCATTTGCTATGAGCCAGTCCTGTGTATATATATATTATTGCACTCAATTCCCTGAGTACACATGGGTGTATGCTGTCTGGATCTTGTAACATGGCAACATAGTTTATAAGGCTGGAAAAAGACATCTGTCCATCCAGTTCGGCCTGTTATCCTACAAGTTGATCCAGAGGGTAGGTAGAAGCCAATTTTCTCCACTTTAGGGAAAAAATTCCTTCCCGACTCCAATCAGGCAATCAGAATAACTCCCTGGATCAACGACCCCTCTCTAGTAACTATAACCTGTAATATTATTACCCTCCAGAAATACATCCAGGCCCCTCTTGATCTCTTTTAGTGAACTTACCATCACCACCTCCTCAGGCAGAGAGTTCCATAGTCTCACTGCTCTTACCATAAAGAATCCTCTTCTATGTTTATGTACAAACCTTCTTTCCTCCAGACGCAGAGGATGTCCCCTCGTCACAGTCACAGTCCTGGGGATAAATAGATGATGGGAGAGATCTCTGTACTGACCTCTGATATATTTATACATAGTTATTAGATCTCCCCTCAGTCGTCTTTTTTCTAAAGTGAATAACCCTAATTTTGATAATCTTTCTGGGTACTGTAGTCCACCCATTCCAGTTATTACTTTAGTTGCCCTCCTCTGAACCCTCTCCAGCTCTGCTATGTCTGCCTTGTTCACAGGAGCCCAGAACTGTACACAGTCCTCCATATGTGGTCTGACTAGTGATGTGTAAAGTGCCAGGACTATGTTCTCATCATGGGCATCTATGGGCCTTTTGATGCAACCCATTATCTTATTGGCCTTGGCAGCAGCTGTCTGACACTGGTTTCTACAGCTTAGTTTGCTGTTCACTAAAATTTCTAGGTCCTTTTCCATGTCAGAGTTACCCAATGTTAAATTTCTATGATTTGTAATGTTGTAATTTCTATATTTTAATCTGCACTTCTCCCTGGGTTAGGCTACTTTCACACTTGTGGTAGCCTTTTCCAGCACACTGTTCTGGCAGGGGAGCAGCCTTCCAGATCCGTGCTACTGTAGTCCACCATACCCCTCAAGTCCGCTCCGGCCCCATTTACTATAATGGGGGTGGGCCGGAGGTCCAGCAGCAGCACGGCAAACAAGAGTTTGTATGACCCTTCTATCACTGTTGTAAAAAGACCCTGAGACTTCTTTATATTGCACTACTACCACATATACAGCATAGAGCTCTCTGTAGTTCCCTCACCACAGAGTTCATCACTTTCTTATTCCATATACCACTACAGTGATTGCATTTTTAGTTTAGTTTTTACTTCTTATTAGTTAAAAGTAATGACTAATTTCACTGTTTCCCCATCTACACAGTGTTCAAGGCAACCGTTCTTGAGATACATTATGAAAAGGACTTTGACACATATGAAATGCACATTAAAGAGGTCTTCAAGAGAGGTAACGTTGAATGTGATGTAAAAAACTAAATCTCTAAGCAAGAAACTGGGTCCTGGACTGATTTGATGCAGGTCATAGAAATTCAAGTGAGGATTATTCTCTCATCCACCAACAAATGTATGAAATGCTTTCCATGTTATGAGTGAGTGGGAAAGACATTAGAGTTTGTGAAGAACTTGGGGCAGATCTAGAAGAAATATTTTGCCACAAATCAGTCTCAAATAATCAAAGAGTGTAGTCCAGATCCAATGCAGTCCAAAAGCAGTGGACCATGTCACAGCCAGGAGGAAGGTGAGCTGATTTTTCTCTCTGGCTGTGATGCTTTCCACAGTGATTGAACCACGATTGGACCACACCATAGCCAGGGAGAAGGAGACTCCCACTGAGAAGCACTGGCGGCTCCTCCTCCCTGTACCAATGCTATCTATACAGGGTGCAAAAACAGAATGGGGGCACAGCCGGTAGCCGAGGGGTGTTTTAAAAAAAGAAAAGTTATAGCAGCATCAGCGGAGCGTACCCCGCTTGTAAAGGTAATTAAGTTAACAAATAAAAAATGGTGTAAGGTCCTCTTTAAGTTTCCTTGACAGGTAAAGTGTCTTAAATTTTTATATTCATTTTTTTTTTATATATAATTCTTGGTGAAATTTTTGAATTTTACCACTATATCCCTATATATTGTGCTGCCAGAGGGCCATATGAGGGCCATTGAAAGGGTGTATCTCACCCAGAGAAAGGCTGGTAATGAGAGGTAATTAGCGGCCAGCTGAGAAGCTCAGGTAAAGGTGGGCTGAGCTCTTCAGTCAGGGCTCCCCCTCCAGGGAAGGAGCAGGCTGCTCCAAGGCCTGTGGGAGCCAGGACCCTCTAACCCTGTGTGGGGTAAGCACTGTGTTGTGTTTTGGAAAGTTGGGTGGTAGAGAGGGACAAATACTGTGTAGTCAGCGGCCAGACGGCTGAGGATTTGTGTTTATGATTTGTTTGGATAGCTGTAAAAGCTGTGGTCAGTTTGCACCCAAATATGCAGTGTTGAATTGGCTTCTTGAGGTGTGCCAACCATCTAAGGTGAGAAGATGGTGATCCTGGAGAGCTAAGTGACCCCGAGTTGTCACAATATATTAAAAGAAAAACCTGATTTTTTATTTTTTTTTTTAGTTTTCACTTACCAATAAGTTTCATAATAAGCTTCCTGTTCTGTAAAGTTTACTTCTCAGCAGTCATCTCCTTATCATCACAGGCAGGATTACTATGAGAGGTAACACCTACATAACTATAAGACAGTAACTATTATTCATAAGAGATGATGGTCACAGCTCAATTCCTCCCCCTCCCTGAACAATCACCACTGCACAGGTCACAGAGCATGCCCACGACACTCTCCCATAGAAGTCAGTGGATATCTCAAGTCTACAAGTCCCTATAACTCATGTGCTGCTGTAAAGCATATCTCTTAACAGCAACTCAGAGCAACCCTTAGAAAAGGGGCGAAAAAATGTGTGAAATAGGCATGAAAATGGTACTCAGAACCTGCCAATAGTATCAACCCACCTACTGTAGTCCATTAGCTCAGAAAATGTAATTGGCAATTGTTTTACCCAGTTTACCCCAGCGCCAGGGCAATTCTGAATTTGGTTGGATCAAATCGCACATCTCATGTCATTATTATAACATCTAAATCGCCATCTTTGAATTTTGAACCAATTTTACCATTTCATCACTACTAATTTCATCTTGTATACCCTAGGAACGGATGAAGGTGCCAAGGGCAACCGACGGACCTTTATCAGCCACATTAAGTGTCGAGAAAATTTGGGTTTGGAGACAGGAAAAGATTACATCATCTATGGCTCCTTCCATAACGTATTTCACACAGAGACATCGGGGTAAGTGAGAAGTCGGACCATTGAGGTTGAGGTTGTATTCTACAATAGAATCAACAAATGCTGACTACATACTCTGTTTCCTCAGCTACACCTATATCCTGGACAGTAATTCTTGGATCGAGTGGTGGCCAAGTGACAAAGAGTGCCAAAACCCTAAGCATTTAGCCCTCTGTAATGACTTTGATGTAGTTACTGAAGAACTTGAAATTGTTGGATGTCAAAGTTGATCACAAACAGTCCAAATCTTATTTCTGTAAGCGATGGGATTTATGTACCATATTCTTCACAATTAAAGTATTATGTATTCTGCACCGTCTGAGTTCATTATTGTCTTAGGGTCAACCTTCATTTTATCATGGCTGGCATCAGCAAGTATCAAAAACGGCTAAGGCCTGTTTCACACTTGTATTGTGGCTTTCCGGTTTTGAGATCTGGCAGAGGAACTCAAAACTGGAATTAAATAGATCCCTGCCATTTAGTACATCCGGGTGCATTCATTTCAGCCATATCCAGTTGTATTAAATCTAAAAGGAACAAACCAGATTGGTATAAAAATCATTGTAAGTCAATGGGCGCCAGATGCTGTTTTTGTTAGAGATAAAAAAAGGATCTAGCACCAATGATTTTCATGCCGGTTCCGTGTTGTTCCGCAGACCAGACACAAAACCGCAGCTTACAGCCACAACGCAACAGGCCCAAGTGTCAGAGCCCAGCCCATTAGACTTGGAGTTCCATGGTGATCTTGGCAAATATCATTTACACCTGTCAAGTCAAGAGTTGGGTAGACCAGGAACAGGGCAACCTCTTTTCCTCCCCATGGCAGGGGCTTCAGAATGTCAAAGAGAAAATATGCAGACAACATTAAAGGGGTATTCCCATCTCACAAATGTAGTTTGTATAGTTACATATAGCCATACCAGTATTATTACTAATAGAATGTATTTATATAAAATGTACAGTTTAGAAGATTTCCCTATTTGTATATCCATTGACCCACACACATCAGTCAGGCCGTTGCCCCTAGTTACGGCCACCTCGGCCATGTAGTAGTGGTGGTCGGCTTGCTCCTTTTCGAACCTGCTCTGAGGTAACTGCTGTGTTGTGAACGCACATTGCATGAGCATGCGGAGACACATCTTAGGTACTTTCACATCTGCGTTTTGGACGTTACCAGTACAAAACACAATGGTCAGGATCCGTCCAAACCACAGACTTTATAAACGGATCCTGCTCCATAGAGATGAATTGATCTTGGAACAGGATCCATTTCTCTGCGTTTTGGAAGCGCAGACAAAAATACTACAACCCTAAGATGTGTCTCTACATGATCATGTAATGTGCATTCACAATACAGCAGTTACCTCAGAGTGGGTTTGAACAAGAGCAAGCCGACCACCACTACTACATGGCCGCGGTGGTCGTAACTAGGGGCAACGGCCTGACTGATGTGTGTGGGACAATGGAAATACAAATAGGGAAATCCTCTAAACGGTACATTTTATATAAATACATCTATTAGTAATAATATTGGTATGGCTATATCTAACTATACAAACTACATTTGTGAGATGGGAATACTCCTTTAACCAGGGGCACCGCTAAAGGTTCATGGTCCCTGGAGCAAAAATTGAATTGGCAGCCATATGCCCCCCCCATGCCACATTCTTGACCTAACCCCTTCCCTAAAGCCAGAGGTGTAACTTGACCAACATCTATAATGCTGGTGTCTTCTTATGCGGCACAAGTATCTTTGGGTCCCCTCAGGCTCCTGGGCCTGGTAGTGACTACTACTCCTGCACCCTCTCTCTACACTAAATGTCCTGTTAAGGGTCTCTATGTTGGACAAAAACGTAAAGCAAGGATGAGATCTTATCAACACACAGACAGAAAAGTGCATTTTCCTGTGACTAACTAATGAAGAACCCATAAAATTTCAAATTTCGAATTTGGAAATATACATTTATGACCCTTTTTGATGCACTGACCACAGGACTGAATTTGCCCAAGAGTTTATGGCATATTAGAAGATCTAAAGAACCTGCTACAGAGATAGTGGGGCACCAGGTCCCTGAGATAACATTGACTTAGAAACAATGAAGCTTTCGCACTGGTTATCTGATGATGAAGGGTGGTAATGGTGATGCAAATAGTTAGTTTCAGAGAATTTAGGCTACTTTCACACTAGCGTTTTAAAATTCCGGTATTGAGTTCCGTCATAGGGGCTCAATACCGGAATAAAACGCTTCAGTTTTGTCCCCATTCATTGTCAATGGGGACAAAACTGAACTGAAGACAACGGAATGCTCCTGAAAGCATTCCGTTCCGTCTTCAGACCAGAGAACAAACCGCAGCATGCTGCGGTTTGCTCTCCGGTCCAGGCATCCGCACCAAGACGGATCCGGAATGACCCCCAATGCAAGTCAATGGGGGTGGATCCGTCTGGTGTGACCATAATGGTAACCGGATCCGCCCTCCATTGACTTTCAATGGAGTCCATTACGGATCCGGGTACACATAGACACATACAGACATAAACATACACACACATAAAGACATACAAACACACATACATACTTACATGCTCCCCGGCAGGTCTTCGGAGCGTCAGGACGGCTCACACAGGTCACGATTCCCCACAGCGCCCTCTGCTGGGCGCCTGGTGGAATCGTCATCTGACGATTCCACCAGGCGCCCAGCAGAGGGCGCTGTGGGGAATCGTGACCTGTGTGAGCCGTCCTGACGCTCCGAAGACCTGCCGGGGAGCATGTAAGTATGTATGTGTGTTTGTATGTCTATATGTGTGTGTATGTTTATGTGTATGTATATGTATGTACAGTGTGACATGTGTGGGGCCGGAGCGCGGTTCCGGCTCCACACATGTCACTGCGGCAGGCCTGATCCGGCAGCACCCTTCACCTGCCGGATCAGGCCTGCCGCCAGTGTGAAAGTAGCCTTAATTGGAAAAGTCTCAGTTATCAACAGTGTACTTTTTGCTTGGTTTCCATGTAAATGGCTTATCAGCTGTACATAATTTAAGAATGCCCCATGCATGTTTGTCTGAGCTATCTCTAGATAACTGAGCAGCAAGTAAATATTCGGCCTTTTAGGTAGACTTTCCCCTTACCCTTGCTCGAGTCTGTGCCAGTAATTAGTACTCTATACTGTATAAACATATATTTAACCCTATACCCGACCATTGTTTAACCACTTCATTGCCGGATTGTTTAGTCCCCTTCATCACTGGGCTAATTTTTAAATTTTAGCAATGGGCCTGTCTAATTGCAAATAACTATGTAACTTCTGAGCCAGCCTATATTTTCACAGCGCACATTAGACCATTTTTTTGTGTTATTAGATGAGAAATATCATATTTAAAAAAAAAAATAAATGTATTGAGGGAAAAGTGAAAATTCCGAAAAAATATATTTTCCTTTTATATTTTTTTGCTCTTATAGAAGAATTCAAGGCAAAAAATTTCTAATATCATTACTGTACATCTGCACTATGAATTTTGTATTTTTTTAGGAAAAATGAAGGGCATTGGGTGGAGAAAAAAGAAAATAAAATCCAAATTAATTATTTTTTTTTTTCAGATTTACCATTTAGCCTTGGAAAACACACATTTCCACATGTTCATATACTTCTGACATTTGCGATAAAACCCTATATGGGATTTTTGAATCTTGTTTGGGCTCACCGCAGGACCTGAAACGAATATATATATTTATAGTGAAAGTTATGTGGCATCATACTGCCAGAACAGCTGTTGTTCAGTGGCAAAACATTAGAAACACCTTCAAAGTGACTATTTTTATGTTGACTCCTCTAAGGGTGTTGCCACGTGTTTAAGTTTTATGATGCAGTTTTTGAAGCCCAAACTAAGGCCCCTTTCACACGAGCGTCACGGATTCAGTCCGGATGCGTTCAGGGTGCATTCCGGAAAACTCGCACCAAAGTTTTGATTGCGATTGCGTACATTCGTTCAGTTCTTTCCGCACGGTTGTGATGCATATGGATGCATTTCGCACGCGCGTGATAAAAAAACTGAATGTTTACAAACAACATCTCTAAGCAACTATCAGTGAAGACCCATTCACTTCAATGGGGCCAGGGCTGCGTGAAAAACGCAGAATATAGAACATGCTGCGATTTTCACGCACCCGCAAACTGATGCGTGAAAAAGTTTGCCCATGTGAAAAGACCCATTGAAATGAATGGGTCAGGATTCAGTGCGGGTGCTATGCGTTCGCATCACGCATTGCACCCGCACGGAAATCTCGCCCATGTGAAAGGGGCCTAAGAGTGTGTTAAAAAAAAAAAATTGAAAAGTTTTATCTGCCCATAATACTTTTTTCTTGTTATGATCCACTTCTGATTTTGGCTTCAAAAACTGCACCAAAAAGCCTGAACTGGCAGCGCTCCAAGGTATTCATCTTGGAGAAAACTTGACATTTTAAGCTTTTGGATTTTTAAAGGGATTCTGTCAGCAGCATTTCACATATTGAGTTATTTATACCATCGCATTTGGCCAGTTATAAGCAGTTCTAAATTGTAATTGTTATAGGTCACAGAGGCAGTTTTTGTGTTAAAAAAACGATTTTTAGTAGCTGTCACTCACTATTATAAGGAGCCCAAGGGGAGTTGCCAACGGTTGCAGGAGCCCGGGCCCGGCGATTCCTTGGAGCCCAGGCACGCCCACCTACTTAATATTCACTTCACTGACTCGCTCAGTGAAGCTTCGGCACGGACGAAATCCCGCGCATGCGCAGTACATCAAGAGGCCTGCGCCCGTGCAGTCTGCGGGCACTGGCCTCTCCTCACACACAAAAGACTGGCATACGATCACTAAAAGTAATACTTTTGTCTTTTTTTTTAACAAATGCTATATGCAGTACATGCAGCTATATTACCATTATACACTAATAATACTAAAGAATAGTTTTATTTTTTTATGAATTACACACATCAAAGAATTATGCTAACTATAGCTAAAACTAACTATTTTGTGCATACATTTGTATAATTCACACACACACACAATAGACCTCTACACTAACTGTAGCCAAAACTATTGCCTATATTTTTTTTATGAAAGAAAAAGGAAAACGTGTGTACATTTATAAAATTTAACACAAACAAAATCCACTATACTATTAATATAAGTAGTAACTAGTGATGATCTAGCACCCCGATGTTCGGGTGCTCGGGTGCTCTGGCCGAACACTAGGTGGTGCTCCCGAGCACCCGAGTATAATGGAAGTCAATGGGAGAAGACCAGGCACCCCCTGCTCGGATGAGGGGAGGGTGTCTGGTCCATAGGGAAACGTCAGAAAATGGTGGAAACACCATAGAAATGGTTAGGGAACAGCACGGGGAAGATGTCTGGGTGCATCTTGGACACCGAAGTCGCTGCTATTAACGATGATGTCCGACTATTACGCCACTTTTACGGAATGACAAAAATACCCCCAAAAAACCCAGGATAACATCGATTTTACAGGAAATATTGTTGGGAAACATAGATTTACTTGTATGTTAAATGCAAGTGCTGCCAAAAATTACACAGATGAGGCACTCCCATACATCCGGTATATCATATAAAGGAGGGCCTCATTCACATTGTGGTATAATTGTGGGACTCCGACACTCATAAAGCCTACGCACTAAGGGAAAGGGCTGCCAAAAATTACAAGATCAGACACTCCAATACCCCCTTTATTAGGCTTAATAACAGGCTTAATATTAGGCTTAAAAACACAGAACAGGTGCAGATCTTGCCATTACACCTGATATCTGTGTAGCCTCCTCTCCTGGTTTTGGCTCAGAATAACTGATGGAAATAACTGATCAAATAACTGATGTGTGAACAAGGCCTTAGGGTGATGGCACACGGTGCAGTTCTGACATGCAGTTAGGATGCAGTTTTCAATATAGCCAGTTTAGCAGCATCGTTAACCCCTGGTGTTCTGCATTGTAGGAATGATTTAATTCATTTCAGCTTGCTACAATAAAAAACTGAACGTCTGAAACATTAGAAATGACATGTAGCAGAGCTGAGCATGTAAAACATTATGGTTGAGGGCCTGCTGGTGAGCTAACAGGCCAAAAAATTATATTGCAGGCCCAGCTGGTGAGCTGACTGGCTAAAAAATTCGGGTGCAGGCCCAACTGGTGAGCAGAGCATGTAAAACATTATGGTTGAGGGCCTGCTGGTGAGCTGACAGGCCAAAAAATTATGTTGCAGGCCTAGCTGGTGAGCTGACCGGCTAAAAAATTAGGGTGCAGGCCAAGCTGGTGGACTTCGAGGGCAGCCTAATAAGCTGTTTCATATGATGGAGGAAGAGGACGAGAAAAGGAAGGGGTACATGATAATACAGTTTATTCAATACATCCTAAAAGCTAGATTTAAGGTTCCTTTATGTTAAGCCGCTTTCCTCTGGTGGAGTAGAGAAGTCAGGGGCAATCCAGGCCTTGTTCATTTTGATAAGCGTCAACCTGTCAGCATTGTCAGTTTACAGGCGGATGCGCTTATCAGTTATTATGCCCCCAGCGTCACTAAATACCCGCTCAGACAAAAAACGCTGGCGGCAGGGCAGGCCAGCACCTCCAAGGCGTAGAGCGCCAGTTCGTGCCACGTGTCCAGCTTAGACACCCAATAATTATACGGCACAGAGGGATCGCTGAGGACGTTGACATGGTCAGCTACGTACTCCTTTACCATCTTCCAAAACTTTTCCCTCCTTGTCACACTAGGCCGCTCATCAGGGTGAGGCTGCTGGCGGGGTGTCATAAAACTGTCCCAGGCCTTGCAGAGTGTCGCCTTGCCTTTGTTGGAACTGCTGTGTGTTCCCCTCATCTCCCCTCCTCGGGTGGCCAAGGAACTACGTATTCTGCCGCCAGCGTTGTCAGATGGAAATTTGTGGAACAATTTTTCGACAAGGGCCTTCTGGTATTGCATCATTTTACTTGTCCTCTCCACCACAGGAATGAGAGATGGGAAGTTCTCCTTGTAGCGGGGGTCGAGAAGGGTGAACAACCAGTAATCGGTGTTGCCTAATATGCGTATAACGCAAGGGTCACGGGAAAGGCAGCATAGCATGAAGTCAGCCATGTGTGCCAGAGTCCCAACAGACAAGGCTTCGCTCTCCCCACCAGGAGCATGACTCTCAATATCCTCCTCGTCCTCCTCTTCAGCCCATCCACGCCGAAGAGATGGTGTAAACGTGGTATGGCTACCCTGTGTAGCGGTGGCAACCGTCTCCTTCTCCACCTCCTCCTCCTCCAATTGGCGCTGAGAAGACGAATCAAGAGTGCTCTGGCTATCACCCTGTGTAGGGTTTTCCCCCATTTCCACCTCTTCCACACGCAGAGCATCTGCCTTTATTTTGAGCAGTGAGCTTTTTAGTAGACACAGAAGTGGGATGGTTACGCTGATAATTGCATTATCGCCGCTCACCATCTGTGTAGATTCATCAAAGTTGCGTAACACCTCACAGAGGTCAGACATCAATGCCCACCCATCGTTTGTGAAGAGCAGAAGCTGACTAGAAAGGCGCCGACCGTGTTGCAGCTGGTATTCTACTACTGCCCTCTGCTGCTCACAAAGTCTGCTCAACATGTGTAAGGTGAAATTCCATCGCGTGCTCAGGTCGCACAGCAGTCGGTGAGCCGGCAACCGCATGCGCTGCTGCAGCGTTGCCAGGCCGGCTGAAGCTGTCGGTGACTTGGGCGGAAATGGGCGCACAGGCGACGCACCTTCACCAGTAGCTGAGGCAAATTGGGGTAGGTTTTCAGAAACCGTTGAACCACTAAGTTGAATACATGGGCCAGGCATGGTATGTGTGGGAGGTTGGCCAGCTCCAAAGCCACTACCAAGTTGTGGCCGTTATCGGATACAACTAGTGTTGAGTGAGCCTGCTCGGCCGAACTCGCTGTTCGGCTGAGCATGCCTACGCTCGGGTCCGCTCCGAACACCGAGTGTACTCGAGCGCAATGCTCGAGTCTCTTCCCCGCACTGTAATGTTAATTTGTACGCTAATGCATACGAATTTGTATGCTAATGCGTACGCATTTTGTACGCTAATGCATACGCATTTTGTATGGTAATGCGTACGCATTGTGCGCTAATGCGTACAAATTCAGTTAATTAGCATACTTTTATGAGTGAAAGGAGTAAAAGAGGAGAAGTCGCGATTCTGACCTTTTTCTATTAACCAGACACCCTCCCCTCTTTCGAGCGGAGGGTGCCTGGTTTAGTCCCATTGACTAACATTATGCTCGGCCAGAGCACCCGAGCATACGAGCACAGAGGTGCTCGCTCAACACTAGATACAACCATGCCTGGCTGTAGGTTGAGTGGCGAGAACCACAGCTCAGCCTGTTCCCTTATGCTATGCCACAGCTCTGCGGCGGTGTGCTGTTTGTCACCCAGGCAAATAAGCTTCAGCACGGTCTGTTGCTGCTTCCCGACTGCTGTGCTACACTGCTTCCAGCTACTGACAGAAGTCTGAGTGCTGCAAGATGGCAATTCTGCATGGGAAGAAGTGGAGGAGGAGGTGGAGGAAGAGAAGGAGGGGTTGCAGCCGCTACTGTAGGTGGCAGCGGAAATCCGGATGGAAGTAGGGCTCGCAATCCTCTGCGTGGGTTGCACCTGTGGTGGTCAGGTTGCTGGTTTTTACGCCCCTGCTCATCTTGGTACGGCACAGGCTACAAATTACTAACCGTTTATCGTCAGCACTTCAAAAACCTCAAAAAAACCACCAGACTGCGGAACACCTAACCCTTGGCAAGGGAGCTTGCTGCAAGGGGCTGCTCTGGGGAACAGTTAAGGGCCTGGTTGGCGTGGCCTGCCTTCTCCCTTTTGCCACCCCACTGCCTCTTCCAGCCTGTTGCGGTGCTGCGGATCCCTCCCCCTCTGTACTGCTGTCCTCGCTCGGCTTGCCACCTTCTCAGGTTGGGTCAGCAATTTCATCGTCCACCACCTCCTCTTCCACATCCTCACTCTGCTCCTCCTCCTGACATGGTGAACTAACAAGAACCTGACTTAACTGCGTCTCATCCTCTTCCACAACCTCTTGAGACACTAATTGCCCTTGACTTATTGGCAACTGTGTCTCATCATCATCATCCACCTCAGGAGAAATTACTTGTCTTTCCCCACCGTCATCTTCTTCAGACTGTGTTTGATCAATAGGTTGGGAATCAAGCGACCTTGGCGAGAGGCCTAAGCCAAGGGACGGTGATGAAAAAAGCTCCTCGGAATATCACAATGTGGGTTCTCTTCTTTGACCAGACTCTGCATGGTGGGAAGAAGGAGGATCAGGGTGAGGATGAAGTTGCCCAGACTCTTGGCTACTGAGACTGGACTTTGTGGAAGAGGGGGTGGAGCTGAACCGGCTGGAAGCACTATCATCTGCAATCCAACCGACTACCTGCTCGCACTGGTGTGGCAACAAGAGTTGTGTCTGGCGCCGCCCTACAAACTGTGACATGAAGGTAGGAGTTTTGGATGACTTTGTTTCTTGGGCTCTGCCAGCAGGCACAGTTTCACAGCACCCACAGCCATGGCCTCTGCGTTCACCATCAGCAGCACGCCCACTTCCCCGTCCCTTAGTGCTCGCCTTGCGCATATTGTATAGTATATATGCAACTTGATCACAGCTACAGTACTGCAGATTTTTATTAACTGTATGATCAGAAAAATTTAAACAAATGTCCAATATTCTGAATTCGCAAACGTTATAGAGCAGCAGCAAATGAGGAACTGCGGCCTAAATTACCGGTATTAAATGTAACAACGGATGTCAGCTATATAGACTTTTGAACGGATCTAATACGCTGTGCACCTAGCGTTATTGACAAGGCACACTTGGGTTCTTTTTGCCACCAAAAAAAATAAAAAATGCAGAAGGATTTAACAATGGACTTTTGTGACTTTTGAACAATGATACTAACCCTGCCTATAGAAATTCTATCCCTACACAAGTCCCTCCTTGCGCAAATGTTATACAGCAAGACGCAAAAGAAGTACTGTGGGCTTAACAGCAGAAATTATAGCAAAGTATGTCAGATATATAGTATACAGAGAGTATCCTACAGCATGCAGCAGCAGCAGCACATGTCATTAATGGTAGGCTACCTAGTGCTATTTTCACCACTTTTAAACACCCCAAAAATAATAAAATATTGCTTTGTGCCAGATACAGGGGCAGATTGGCAATGTACCCCACTGGGACACTTCCCGGTGGGCCGATGGCTTGAAGCATGCTGTGGGTCGGCATGACATTTATGTGGGGGTAATAGAATACAGCAGGGCGGGCGGCGACGAGACTGAAGTTGGTTTCTTATTCGGCCAGTTTCTTATTCACATCATTTTTAATTTTTGGTTTTATTTAAGAATTTTGAGGACACCTTATCAACAGTACAATAAAAAGTTGCAGTGAGCCGTGCTTAATGTAAATCTGTTAAAAGCAGCATGAAATCCAAAAGATGGGCACAAAATGGGCATCTAAGTAGGCACAAAGAAAGTGTGATTTAAAGAGTTAAATGAATTTGGGCCAGAAATCTCACACTGCCGACATACAGAGGGTGATGCCTCACATCAGATACAGTTCAGATCAGCCTGGCCCGAACAGGTTTTGGGCATGAAAACTGGCATCAAAGTGGGCAGACAGGCACTTTTCACTGATTTGAATAAGTAACTGATGTTTTTAAGGGGTTAAATGAATTGGGGCCAGAGATTTCACACTGCCGACATACAGAGGGTGATGCCCGCATCAGAACAGTGGAGTTCAGCCTGGCCCGAACAGGTCCTGGCATGTGAAAACTGCATCAAAGTGGGCAGACAGGCACTTTTCCTGATTTGAATAAGTAACTGATGTTTTTAAGGGGTTAAATGAATTCGGGCCAGAGATCCCGCACTACAGACATACAGAGGGTGATGCCCCACATCAGATACAGTTAATTTCAGCCTGGCCCGAACAGATTCTGGGCTTGAAAACTGGCATCAAAGTGGGCAGACAGGCACTTTTCCCTGAGTTGAATAAGTAACTGATGTTTTTAAGGGTTAAATGAATTTGGGCCAGAGATCTCGCACTGCAAACATACAGAGAGTGATGCTCTCATCAAATACAGTGGAGATCAGCCTGGCCCAAACAAGTTCTGGGCATGAAAACTGGCATCAAAGTGGGCAGACAGACACTTTTCATTGATTTGAATAAGTAACTGATGTTTTTAAGGGGTTAAATGATTCAGGCCAGAGATCTTCCACTGCCAACATACAGAGAGTGATGCCCGCATCAGATACAGTGGAGATCAGCCGGCTCGAACAGGTTCTGGGCATGAAAACTGGCATTAAAGTGGGCAGAAGGCACTTTTTCCCTGATTTGAATAAGTAACTGATGTTTTTAAGGGGTTAAATGAATTCGGGCCAGAGATCTCGCACTGCCGACATACAGAGGGTGATGCTCCGCATCAATACAGTTCAGTTCAGCCTGGTCCGAACAGGTTCTGGGATGAAAACTGGCATCAAAGTGGGCAGACAGGCACTTTTCCCTGTTTTGAATAAGTAACTGATGTTTTTAAGGGGTTAAATGATTCGGGCCAGAGATCTCGCACTGCCAACATACAGAGGGTGATGCCCTGCATCAAATACAGTTCAGTTCAGCCTGGCTCGAACAGGTTTTGGGCATGAAAACTGGCATCAAAGTGGGCAGACAGGCACTTTTCACTGAGTTGAATAAGTAACTGATATTTTAAGGGGTTAAATGATTCGGGCCAGAGATCTCGCACTGCCAACATAAAACAGAGGGTGATGCCCCCATCAGATAGAGTTCAGTTCAGCCTGGCCCGAATAGGTTTTGGGCATTAAAACTGGCATCACAGTGGGCAGACAGGCACTTTTAACTGATTTGAATAAGTAACTGATGTTTTTAAAGGGTTAAGTGAATTTTGGCCAGAGATCTCGCACTGCCGACATACAGAGGGTAATGCCCTGCATCAGATACAGTTTCAGCCTGGCCCAAATAGGTTTTGGCATGAAAACTGGCATCAAAGTGGGCAAGACGGCACTTTTCACTGAATTGAATAAGTAACCGATGCGGCTAATACAGTACCATACAGTGTATACGATTATACTGATCTCATGTTACGATACATACAGTGTATACGATTACTGATTCATGTATACGATTATACAGTACCATCAAGTGTATACGATATACTATCTCATGTATACGATTATACAGTACCATCCAGTGTATACGATTATACAGATCTCATGTATA
>ONZH01019252.1:0-60852 GCA_900303285.1 Rhinella marina
GACTCCTGTCCATCTCTCCCTATCACAGCTCAGGACAGGAGGCAGTTGAAGATTTAAACTGAGCATGTGAGGCCTTCTCAGTGAGCAGGTCTAAGAAATAAGAAAAAAATAGCTCCATAAAAATACATTTCACTGAATAATTGAGTCAGTTCTAGTAGATATACAAAATATTTAATGACATGCAACAGCTAAAGTATTCAGATCCAGGTGCTGCAATGGAAAGTTAGAATATTTTTTGTGGGACAACCCCTTTTAACTTGATAATACTGATTATATAACTGTTCCCATCCCTACAGATATACCCACTGATTTTGAAGTCGAGGCAGCCCTGAGGCGATTCGGGGACAAACTCCAGGCTGCCTCCCGCCTCACTAGAAGCCTTCACCTAGACCACCAGGAGCTTCTTCAGATGATGGACACACGCCGTCAACGGCCTATTTAATGTTTTTTCTATTTATGTTTTGTATTTTTTTTGTTAATTCCAATTGTTGTTATTATTATTATTATTATTATTATATTATTAGTAGTAGTATTACTACTAAAATTATTCAGAACATGTTTTTTGATTTGTTTTTCAACACCTTTAACCCCTTCCTGACATACTGTGAAGAAATCCTGTTATGAAACAAATATTGACTTGTACGTAAAGTGCAAGTGCTGCCAAAAATTAAGCGGAACAGGCACTCCAATACAACGGGTATAAAGAAGGGCGTCATTCACATTGTGGAACAACTGTTCTTGTCGTGGGACTCATACACTCATAAAGCCTATGCACAAAGTGACAAGTCTGCCAAAAATTAAAAGGAATAGGTACTCCGATACACCTTTTATTACACATAAATGAGGGCATCAGTCACACCCGTGAAAAATTAAGATTGATGGCCTGGTGGTGAACAGACCCTTGAAAACATTATGGTAGAAGGCCTGGTGGGGGAACAGACCCTTGAAAACATTATGGTAGAAGGCCTGGTGGTGAACAGACCCCTGAAAACATTATGGTAGAAGGCCTGGTGGTGAACAGACCCCTGAAAACATTATGGTAGAAGGCCTGGTGGTGAACAGACCCCTGAAAACATTATGGTAGAAGGCCTGGTGGGTGAACAGACCATAAAACATTATTTTTGAGGGACTGGTGGTGAACAGACCCTAAAACATTATTTTTGAGGGACTGGTGGTGAACCAGTAGGGTTGAGAAGAGACAAGTTGAGGAGGAGGAGGAGGCAGCACTTGATTGCACCCAGTATGTTTCCAAATAGACAATTGATGGTGGAGGCATTAGTAAGAGCAGTATTCTTTTGGACCCAGAAGGGCCTAGTACTGAGAAATGAAGTTGGAAGCTAAGAATATGCACGCTTGTAAAAATCAGTTTTTATACATGACAAAAAGTTGATGTTGAGTTCAGCACAGGACAGTCAACGTTAAAAAAACCCCTCTAACATTACAGCTAGTCTAGTAGGATACGGATACGGTGAAATAGACAGACAACCTCATCCACAGAATCCATGAGGTGAAGAAAGGACATTTAAAAAGGCACAAATTCAAGAAGGCTTTATGCCAGTTCCATTATACAAAAATATGTGTCCAATTTTCATGAAATGGACACCTCACTGCCACTCGCTTTACAACAACTACTCTGGTGTAAAACCTGTTGAATCTGGGCCTATGGCTGTTGGCAAGACATATATATATATCTTTGTTACACCAGTTTGATGTCCTAACCGAGTGCAGCGCCCAAACCAATGGATTTTTTTTTTTTTTTTAGTGCTGTCACCAGCTGGCTTAAAGGATAAGTCCGTGCAATTTATAAGGCCCCATTCACACGACCGTAAGTGAATGGGGCCGTATCTATCCGCAAAATCGCGGATAGATACGGCCCCATTAACTTACAGTCGTGTGAATGGGGCCTAAGTTTCTGGGTCAAATAAGGGCACAGAAAGTAATTAATTGCCTGGACTTATCTTTTAAAATGTGTAGGGGAAAAACCCCTGATGGGGTATGGGAGTGACCTTCCCACCCTCTCTTTGGTCACTCCCAAAAAACCTCACCCTATGGGTACCTTCACATGGGGCTGCGGGTCTGCTGAGTAAAATCCACAGGGCATTTTTATACCGTTCACCAAACGGCGTTCAGTACTATGGGCATGAAATTTGGAGATGGGGTTCTGTTTATTTAAATGTATCCGAATTAAGTAGGGAATTTTTAAGGTGATTTTTTTTTTTAATTTGGGGTCTAAGGGGGGAACATTACTTAATAAGTTAAATTACGTATTTTTACGTTGGGCACATATTTGGGATCTTAAGGTCATTTTCTTGGACACACGGATTGCCATGCAAGACGGGTGACTGATGACTTAGTCATTCACATCAGGCAGGGGGGTGGTATAATCCGATGTAATCCAGGCACGATTCATTTTTATAAAAGTCAGCATCTCAACACTGTGGCAGGAGAGCCTCGTTCTTTGCGGTGTTACAATGTTACCCGCCACACTGAAAACCCTCTCTGACGCGACACTACTGGCTGGGCAGGACAGCAGAGCCAAAGAAAACTCTGCCAGTTGAGGCCAAATGTCCAGTTTCTCTGCCCAGTACTGCACGGGGTTGGTGACACTTTGGGGCAGGGTACCATCCAGGTAGCAGTGACCTGGTGGGTGAGCTCTTGCTGGTCCACGCCATGAGTCCGGTGTTGTGTCCCCTCTTCAGCAGCTGGCTACATGAAATCGCTCATCAGCGATTGGAGGCTGTAGCGACTTCTCACGCCTCCACTAGTGGTGGTGGTAGTGGAGCGCGCTGGTTCCCCCCGAGCGGATGTTGTCTGGGAACCTGGCTGGTCTCGCTGGTAAGTAGAGACCAGCTGTCTGGTGAGTAGGTCCTGGTAGTACCCCAGTTTTGCCTCCCTCTCTGATGGTGGGAAAAATTCCGCCATTTTGCGGCGAAAGCGAGGGTCCACCAGGGTGGCCAGCCAGTATTGGTCCCTCTGGCGGATGTCCACAATCCGGCTGTCACTACTCAGACACTCCCTTAAGCACCTTGCCATCTGCACCAAGGACAATGAGCGCCTCTCCTCTCCACTGTCCTCGGTATAGTTCCAGGGTCTGCTGGGGTCTTCCTCCGCTTCCTCTACCACCTCATCCTCCATCTCCTCCTGTGATTGAGAGGCAGAGAAGCCAGGTGGCGGTGTGTGGAATGGCTGGGCATGGACATCTTCCTCCTCCTCACCCTCCATCTGAACTTCATCCATCTCTGGGCTCAAGGCGATGTTCAGCCTTGGAGTGGTGGCCTGGGAATCCTCGCTGATGATGCTTTTCAGCGCACTTTCCAGAACATGGACGAGTGGGATGATGTCATTGATCCCATAGTCATTCCTGCTCACAAACAAAGTTGCGTCCTCAAAAGGGATCAACAATTGGCAGACTTCACGCATCATCTGCCAGTGTGTGACTTGGAAGTCGCAGTGTGGCGTGAAGCTGCCTGATTGCCCCATGAGGTAGTCTGTAACGGCTGACCTTTTGCTCGTACAGGCGGTCCAGCATATGGAGGGCAGAATTCCAGCGTGTTGGCACGTCGCAGATTAGCTGATGTTGGGGCAGACTAGGCTGTCTCTGGATCCTGAGCAGGGTGTTCCTTGCAGTGTAGGAGTGGCTGAAGTGTTTGCACACTCTGCGTGACATCCTCATAAGGTCTTGTAGTGCAGGAAATGATCTGAGAAACCTGTGCACTATGAGGTTTATCACATGTGCCATACAAGGTGTATGACTTAGCCCTCCCTGTTGCAATGCAGAGACAATGTTCCTCCCATTGTCTGCTACCACACTTCCCACCGTTAGTTGACGTGGGGTCAGCCACTGATCTACCTCCTCCCTGATGGTCCGGAGGAGCTCCTGCCCACTGTGTCTCCTTTCACCCAGGCTCACCAAATGGAGGACAGCCTGAGAGCGCCGGGCCTGACATCGGTGGTAAGACACCGGGGCAGGTTGTAATGCAGTAGAAGCGGCGGATGTTTGCAAGGTGGTGGAGGCAGAACTTCTGCTTCCCGATGCTGGCCCCCTAAAGCACCGTGGAGGTGACAGTGGCAAGAATGAGCCAACTTCCTGATGGTCTTCTGGGAGGATGTTGACCCAATGGGCAGTAACAGACATGTACTGCCCTTGGCCATAATTTGAGGACCAGACATCAGCACTCAGGTGCACACTCTTGGACAACGAGAGTCCCAATGAGTCGCCCACCTTTTTCTGCACATAACTGTGCAGTGATGGGACAGCTTTTGCAGAGATGTAGTGGCGGCTGGGGACTCGCCATCTGGGGTGCGCACACACCATGAAATCCCTAACAGGCTGGGAGTCCACGAGGTTGAAGGGCAGGGACTGAAGCACCAGCAGCTTAACCAGGTGTCCGGTCAGTTTTTGGGCCATGGGATGGCTGCTGGAATACACCTGACGTCTGCCCATGGACTCAGTCAGGGATTGCTGCCTCATTAGCGGTGTACATGGCAGTGACACTGTGCTGCTGCTGGCAACTGAGGCTGACGAGCCCTGAGTTCCAGTGAGAGGATGCTGCATGATGGGATCTGCAGTGTATGGTACATCATGACAGGAGGTGGTATTGGGGTCACGGTTCTTCCAGGCCTGTTGGTGTTGCCTTTCCATATGCTTTCGCATGGATGTTGTCCCCAGATTATCACCCCTACCACGACTGACCCTCTCATTGCACAGCAGGCACAAAGCAATATGCTTATCTGTCCCCAGGCGGAAGAACTGCCAGACTACTGAGGACCGTGGTTTGCTGACAGCCACGGGGGGTCTTGCTGGCTGTTGACTGCCACTGCTGCCTGAGGGTGCCCTCTCAGGACCAAGGCTTTGAGAGGGTGATCTCTGCCTGGTAGCTTCTCTTCTACCCCTCCCTCTTGTGCCTCGGTTGCTTGCAATAGTGGGATGTTGCTGTGTGGGTGGCACCTCTATTTCCTCCACCGACGATGCTGATGATAATGCTGCTTGAGGGCGCCACGTCCGATCAGCGACATCATCATCAAAGTCAGGACCACTGCTACTTTCCTCCGGTGGCTGGGACAGGATATCAGGTGTGGCACTGGATGCCCCTCCCTGGCTCTGTTGACTGCTTACAGCCAAAACTTCCTCTGTACCTTCCACCCGCTGACTTTGGTGGACTTCCTCCTCCTCATCACTAAAAAGTGGTAGAGACTCCAAGGGCAGATCAAGGTTTGCAAAGAGTTCACTGGCAGAAGGTGCCCCAAAGGAGAGTGGCATTCTAATAACAGGGGATGGGCCAGAGGACTCTCGCTGACCGTCCCATGTAAGGGTGGTGTCAGATGATCCAGCGGATGCTTGACTCCTCGTTTGGGAGCTTTGGGCGGTGGAACTGGAGGATTGGGTAAGCCAATCTAGAACCGCTGGCTGTGTGGTTCTTACTTGACCAGTGGCCGTCAGGGGTAGCTGCACCCTGCTGCCACGCCTGTTATCCCGGCTGCCACCGGGCCTGGTGCTGCCACTTCTTCTACCCTCACCGCCTCCTGTTGCACTCCTTGCCTGGGAAGTGCTGGAAGCAGGACGCTTGGACATTTTTTTATTGTGTGGGGGAAAATGTAATGATATAATTCTTTTTATACTTTTTTAAACTTTTTTTTTTTATATAACTTTTTTTTATCTTCTTTTTTTTAACTTTTTTTTTTTTATTTGTTTATAACTTTTTTTTGAAGTTTTTTTTTAACTGTTTTTGTTGTGGCTTAACGGGGTTGACAGCACCCAGCTAAGCAGCAACGTGTACCGTGTACGGTCACAGAACAGGAATGCTACCTATCCTGACTTTTCTCACAATTTTTTTTCTCACCCTATCTCTCCCTAGATGACACAATTTTTTTTATTTATATGACTTCCTCTCCCTATCTCTACCTATCTCTTGCTTTCTCAGCCTCTTTCCCTATCTATCACATTAACTTCTATATCTAGCTTTTTCTTCCTCTCTCCTGCTTTTCTCACTAAACCTTTCTATTTCTTCTCTATCTCTCCCTGTATCTATCTACTTGTTTGACTATCTCTCTATCTATATATCGATCTATCTATCTAGCTATCTCTTTTTCCTCTCTATCTACTGAGCTCCTTTCTCTTTGAAGTCTGAAAACGCACTGACAAAATGTCGGCACGATCAGGCACTTCCTGGTCTGTGGGGGTGACGTCACACATCTTTTTTTTCATAGAAAACCAGGATACAAGGGATTATAGGAGTAATAATCCCTTGTATCCTGGTCTATTCTGTGAAAAAAGTACAGTTTTGCGTCGCCGTTTTTTTTTTTTACCAGATTCGTTAAGAATCTGGTTCGTTACGGTTCGGTTCGGTTCGCTCAAAATAACGGCGACGCAAAATATACGCATATTAGAAAAATGTAAACTCAAATATGCGTATATTTAGGGTAAGGAATACGGCATATTCCATACCCTAAATATACGCATATTTGAGAAAGTTCGCTAATGTGTACGCATTTTATGAATTCTAACGCATTAGCGTACGCATTAGCGTACATTCTCAATGAATATGCGTATATTTGGCGTCGCCGTTATTTTAACCAGATTCATTACGAACTTGATCAAAATTCGGTTCGGTGACGAACCGAACTTCTGGGAAAGTTCGTAACGAATCTGGTTCGTTACGGTTCGGTTCGCTCATCCCTATTGCTGACCTATCCTGACACCTTTAACCTATACCCCTTTAACCCAATTGCACACATTTCCCTTAGCCTCAGCATTGTCGCTTTATGTACCCACCTTTTATGTGGTATAGCATCAGAAAAGGTGGATACACAACATCCACATCATTAATGTAACACCCCAGAGTAGTGTCATCACTCTTACTCCCTGCTACTACCCATGTTGGCTAACCCAAATTTAATGTATGCATTCTTATTCCAGAACCTGCAAAAATGTGCATATGTATATAATGTTTGCAACTGTTTTACTATGTAATGTGCCTGGTGTACCAGCAGGTGGCAGCAAAACAAGGCAGAGCTACAATATAGTTTACTCAGAATGGAACTTCCCATTGCCATTCTGACCCCTTTTCTGGAGAGAAGTGGACTGTCCTCACTTCCTTTCAGTAAGGGTGGATACCAGTTAGTTCTAGTTACCCCATGCTAAGGGAAGGACATGCCCTGCCAGCCAGAGCACCTTCAGCTCTGCTGGCCAGGAATACAGAGGATTACAACCTCAGCAGCCAGGAGGTGTTTCCCTGGCACAAGTGAAGTCAGACCAAGCATAAAACTGCAGCATTGGAAGAAATCCAAGTTAAAAGAAGTTAGTACAGCAGTGAGCTACAGAGATATAGCAGAGGATTTTTGCCTGCCAAGTTCACATGCCTAAGCCTGCTGGAAACCAAGATAAAGCCAGAAGTTTGTAACTAAAGCTGTGTTGGATTTCACCAAAAGGTCTGGACTCATTTATTACTACAACCCTCTATTATTCCCTCTATCATTGCAACCGGAGCCAAAGCCTGGGGTCCAGCCGTTTTCCAGGTAGGAGCACTGTGACACCCAGAGACATTTTAGGCCCTACAATATACCATTTGGCATTCCTACACCTGGGACAAGCGTTTTACCATCCTTAGTGGGCCCTGGAGGGAGGGTTGCCCATAGCAAATTGGCATCCGTGCGTTCCATTACCCCAACCATTCTGGAGCTTACCTGCTCATAGAAGCTGATCAGATTAGGCTGAGAGGACCAATCCCTCATAAGGCCATGTTGATACTGTGTTATACAGATATTTCATTGAGATACTCCAGGACTGTATCTCTTGTTATAGGTTAACCCCTCTCAACCATTAAAACACCCTCCTCCCTTATACATGCTTGGCAACTTACATATACATCTGCTGCTTAAAAACATAGTACAGAATACAGATATTTGACAAAAGATTACCAGGTTTAAATAAAAACATACTCTGTCTGGAGATGTCTATGCTATGTTTGTGGCTACTGTGAGGCAGTGACAGGCCTCATACATGAAGAGGAGATGTATGTTAGGATTTGCTATGTTTTCACCACGATTACCTGGCCTGAGGTGAGGTCAGGTGCGATAATCACTTGGGGATAAAGCAATCCTCAGAGTGTGAGAGGAGTTAGGCCCCAGGGAACCGACCTGGAGAGGGTCTGTGTGGTTCCAGCCAGGAGGGCTGGGGGCCACAAGGCTGAGGAAGCCTGAGTTTTGGGGGACCTGGCAATGCCTGAAGAAGAGAGGTGTCGCACGGTCAGAGTCAGAAGGACTGCTGGACCATATCCCCCAAGGTATTTCGCTGCTTCCACCACGAGGACTGGTGGGTTGCACTGGTCGACAGCTAGGAGGCTGTTAGACCGAATCTGAATACCAGAGTGTGAACTGCATCTTAGAGGTAAGTTAGGGAGACCTCTGTATAGTGAGTGCCTAGCCAGGCAAGCGTTTGTTGTTTAGTGTTGATGTAACACGCTGTCAGGTGAAGCTGCGACTTCATTGTGCCAAGTGATGCCAAACCTGGAAGTATGATGTGCTATGTGAATAATAAAGCACCATTTGAGCTTGAAAACCCCCTGTTTGATGAGAAGTCTGTCATTGCCAATCCCTAAGAGAGAGCGATCCCTTACGCTACCTACTGGTTGCAATGTGAATTGCACCTGACAAGGGTTTTGCTAGAATATGTGGACATTGTATTGAATTTGTTTAGTAAGAAATTGGAGTCCTTAATATCTGGATAGTTGAAATCAGGATCACAATTCATAAAGCACGCTAACAATTTCAAACATAACATTGCCTTGTAACATAAGCAAAATACCTCTAAATTGGATGGTGTCGATGTATGACACAATATTGATCTATACAATATAGGTTGGTGGATCTCTAATTTTTTTTTTTAATTATCAGCAGGTCATTCATTTCAGCTATTAAAGTATGCTAGAGTACTTTTATTTTTTGCATGGTCACTTATGACCTTGAGTTCCATAGAGAAATTTAAAATAGCAGCAATGCTGCTTGTGAGCTTCAGAAACTCATGGAATAACCCTAGCCTAAAGAATAATCTGCAGACAGGCCTTAAAATGAAAGATTATTTTTTATGCCCACCTACATAAAAAAGAACTCCCAAAAATGTTATTCTCTGACCTGTTAGAAATGTACATGATGTAATCTATAGTGAATGCAATTTTCTTACCAGTGTCTGTATTTGTGAGTTTTACCTCCCTTCTGATTCTCAGCTGTGTCAAGTGACCAGCAATCAGACTCTCCAACTGACACAGTATCTTATGTGTGGACAGGAAGCCAGTATCTCTATGTATTCCTATGGGAGCCTCAATGTCAGTCTCATAGGGATGAATAGAGAAGTAACTGACTTCCTGTCCTGTGTCAGTTGGAGATCAGAGAGTTGGTCACATGACATCACTTTCTAGCAGGTGAAAGAATAAACATTTTGCCGGGAGTTCAACTTTAAATGATAAAAGTGTGGCTCATTGTAGCTGCTACATTGGGGAGTTTATTACAGCCCTCGTGGCATCTGTGATCTTGTGCCAATCCTGAAGATCATGATAATAATGTAGCTTAACCCCTTCAGGACCCTGGGATTTTCCATTTTTGCGTTTTCATTTTTCACTCCCCGCCTTACCATAGTCCTAACTTTTTTATTTTTCTGTTCACATAGCCTTATGAGGGCTTATTTTTTTGTTGGACAAGTTGTACTTTACTTTCTAATGGCACCATTTACATTTACATGCCATGTAGTGGGAAGTGGAAAAAAAATTCCAAATGGGGTAGAATTGAGAAAAAACGCATTTTTTTTGTTTTTTTCTATGCCGTACACTATGTGGTAAAATTGACCTGTTATCTTCATTCTCCAGGTCAGTACAGTTACAACAATACCACACTTGTATATTTTTTCTTCCGTTTTAATACTGAAAAAAAATTAAACCATTTAGAAAAATGTTTTTTATCACCATATTCTGATGCATGTAACTTTTTTGTAGTTATGTGTACAGGACTGTGTGAGGGCTCATTTTTTGCGGGGCGATCTGTACTTTTCGGTGATACCAATTTGAATTGTGTGTGACTTTTTGATCACTTTTTATATAAAAAAAATTGGGAGAAGTGACGAAAAATGGCAAATTGGGTGTTTTTTTTTTTTTTCCGTTATGCCATTTGTGGTATGCCATTAATATTGTTATATTTTAATTTTATGGGCATTTTCGCACGCGACGATGCTCATGATGTTTAATTTTTTATTGGTTAAGTATTTTTATTTATATTTTAAGGAAAGGGGGGTGATTTGAACTTTTATATTTTTTTTTATATATTTATAAAAACTTTTTTTAACTTTTTTTTAAGACACCTTGGGTGACAGTAACTGGCAATCATTAGATTGCCCATAGTGTTCTTTGATGGCTATATAGCCATCAAAGAACACTTTATTTTCTCTATAATGATCCAATGCTGCTACCTAGTGGCCTTTTTTGGTATTTACCTGAAATAGGCTCTGAAGCCTGCTTGAGGCTTCAGACTATTTCATCAATGTAACAGGTTCCCTGATCTCAGCCGGGGAACGCTGTTACCAGAATGGACCGGTACCGGCTGCACGCTTCCGCTTCCAGGCTGCTCAGATGCCGTGATGACATTTGACCACAGCATCTGAGGGGGGAAATGTATGTGATCAGCCTTATGGCTAATCGCATACATGTGCCGTGGGTCTCTGCTATTTAAAATAGCAAAAATCCGGCGGCTACTGTGCCCGCTGCACATGCAAGCAGGCACTATGTTTAGGGACCGGACTTAGGTCCTTAAGGGGTTAAAGGAGTTCTCTGGGATTTTTAGAAAATCAGTTCTTTCTTCTGTCCTCTGTTGCTCCACTAATGCCACCACCTCCACTACACTTAAACGGGCTATGGGCTCTAACGCTTGGGTCCCAACCGGATGTGTGCCCTTCTCTTCTTGTTCAGCAGCAATAGCGGCACGCCAGAGGGATAAGTATTAACTAAACAACCTTTCCTCCACAGGATTGAAAAAATTACTGATTTGCTAAAAGCCCAGGGAACCCCTTTAAGCACAGCTTAACACAGCTGCAGTGATATTTATACCACTTATAGCTAAAAAATGAAATCATTTGCTGAAATGGACCTTTAAAAACATCAAACATTATAGTTTTTGTATAGCTTTTTTATATCTTTGTTATAGTTTTAGGGTTGATGTAAAACTTGTGTTGTTGATGATAGATTCTCATATAAATAATACTGCTTGTAGTCTGATTTATATTATCTTACATAAGACGAGAATCACTTCTCCACCACAGCCTTCAGTAGGACGAAAGAGCGGGTGGAATTCAGAAGATAAGCGCCTTTTCATGCTTGAGAATTAGAATAAAGATTGCTTACACTTTGCCGTTAACCAAATGATCCGCCTGTTTACCAGTGGATGTTATATTTCATTAGAACCATTAGCAAGCGGCAGATAAAAAAGTTCTTTCATTTTATTTGTGGGATATAATTGTTTCGATTCTGATTTCCACTGGGAGTTTCAAGTTTGAAGGGCATTTTATTGCTGGTATGGTATGAAAAACCATCACAAATTCTGTCTCTATGGCAACCATCTGTGGCCTACAGCCTACCCTTTTATTTGCAGCAACCATGCAATTGCTGCTGAACATATTGTGCCTGAAGATTTACAGGGGGTGCTTTCTAGAAGCGTAAATGGCTCTTATTGTCATAACATATTTACTAGACTTGCTTGTATGAAGGAACTGTTCCAAATTCAGTTATTCAGTAGAAAAAAATAGGAAAACAGTTGAGAACATTTTTATTTTAATTCCTACAGGGAAGCAGTAAATGGAACATATATAAAGAAAGCGGCTGATATGACTTACATCGATGCATGGAAGTGTTTCAGCAACTGACTTGATCCTGAGTGCTTAGTACAGAAAAAACTTTGCATGAAGGGTCTTTATGGGCAAAGCAGAAGGAAAACAGCCGCACTACGGGTCCATTAACATGTCCGCATGTCATTGTGGACACCAGCCATGTGCCGGCACAATAGAAATGCCTTATCTTGTCCATGGCTGCGGACAAGAATAGGACATGTTCTATTTTTTTGCGTGCTATCCGCATCTTTTGTGGCCTGTAAGGAATCGTACTCACTTGACCAGTGAAAAGAGGCAGGGACACCACAAACTTCTCCAAAGTTCTTGTTTATTTAGCTTTCCAAATGATACAGACGTAATTCCGGATCGCAGCCGGGTCAAATAAATGCAGCACACACAGTCAGTGTTGCCTCACACTGACTGCCGCTTTCCCCACACTGAGCCCCACCTAAGTCCAGCAGCAGGATTAAATAGAAATGCTGGACATGAGCACACCTGAAAACCTGAACTGGAGCATGGGGAACAGGCACCCACCCAGCACATTGCCTGTTCCCAGTAAAAGCCAGACCTGGACTAGCTGGAACCAGCTACTCTAACTATTAGGGTATTCACTGACTACCTCAGTGAACACAGAGTTGCTGGCCTTTACCCCACCAAGGCTGGGCACCTTGGTGGCACGCTTCTAATAAACCGAACTCCTACTCAGAATACTTCCTGCAGCATTCTGGGTGACACATATCTTCCCTCAAATACGGCACCTGTCACTGCCTTACCTGTCGCTGCCTCACAGGCCCCATTGAAAATGAATGGGTCCGCAACCATTCCGCAAAATTGCAGAACGGATGTGGAACCATTTTCCGGACGTGTGAGTGGACCCTAACACGGCTACCAGGTGTGACATAATCAGGTGTGACATAATCGCAACCGCCTGCTACAGGTCGCAGGCATCTCAGGCTGCATGCCAGAAGGGGCCTGTGGCCGGCACCAAGACAGCAGTGTGGAACAGGACTCGGTTATTTTTTTTTTTTCACTTTTTGGTCACTTGGGGAGCATAAAGGGAATTACTGGGGGCAATATAGGGATAGTTATTGAGGACACTGGGGGCATTTTAATACTGGAATTACTATAGGAGGCTTTATTAGGGGCACAATAGGGGGCATTATTATTGCTAGAGGCACTATCGGGGCATTATAAATATTGGGGACACTATAGGGGGTAATATTATTTCTGGAGACACAATAGAGGACATTACTGCTGGAGACACTATAAGAACATTATTATGACTGTGGGCACTATAGGGACAATATCACATTATTATTACTGGTGGCATTACAGGGGCATTATTACTACTGGGCTCAGTATCTTTTCTGCAATATAGTATTATGGAGCACAGTGGGTAAGGTGTGCGGCAAATATTGCAAGAAGCAAGACATGGCTGGAAGAAGTCATCATAGTGGTCTGGGCCAAATGGAGGAGTTGAGGAAAAAGAACATCTACATTAGAGGAGACATCACTGAATGTAATTGGTATGGGGTGCTGTATTCTCCTGTATGTTGCAGGCCCCCTTCCATTTATAGAAAACTGGAGGAGGAGAAGGACAGAACATTGCAGCTGACACTGGCCACCACAGAGGGGCAGCTTCTGGTGAAGCATTTTGTGCTGCTGGGACAGTATTTTGTCCTGCACTAGGTTATTAGGTTCTGCTGGTGAACTATATAGTGCAGTAATGTTGTATTTGGTTTTGCTGGAGCAGTATATTGTGTTGCACTATGGTTTTTGGTTATGTTTGGACAGTATTTTCTGGTGCACTATGTTATTTGTTTCTACTGGGTCAATATTTTGTGCAGTACTATCATTAGTCTCACCTACTTACTTTGATCCTGCCTACATCATGGGGCTGCATTTTTTCCAGGGCCACTTTAAGTTCCCAGTCTGACCCTGGGGATGTGGGTACTTTGGGTGTGAAGGAGTGGATAAGAGCACTTGAATCTCCTACTTTGGTCTCCTCTAATCATAATGAGAAAATCATACAGTTTTTTTATCATGCAAAACACTGATCCACAAAAAATAGGGATGAGGTCCTTTTGGCATCCGTATTGCATCCGTTTTTTTTGCGGATCCATTGTAAACTGACAAGAATAGGACATGCTCTATATTTTTTGCGGGGCTATGGAACGGACATACGGATGCGGAACTTTAGCGTATCCACCGCTGATTCGAAATGTAAGACAGCTTCTTTGCTGTCTTACATGTAGACCATTTTCTACTCCTAAACCAAGAGAAGAAAATGATGAATGAGATGGGCCTGCCAGACCTTCCCTTTCCCCGCCCTATTTTTTAGATCTGGCCTGATCAACGAAGAAGTTGCAGATTCGGCTGCAATATGGCTTGCGAAAGAATCTGTGTCAGATATTTGCCACAAAAGTCATCCTTGAGTCTGGGGTGAAATTGCGGCCTGATACTACAGATATTAGGGTGTTCACGTTCTTTTATACATAAATCTGTTAATCCTTAGTTGTTTAATTGGGGTGAAATTGAGGCTTTATACTACAGATTTTAAGGTATTCAAATTCTTTTATACCTCTATTCATCCTTGATTCAGGGGTGAAATTGTGCCCTGACACTACTGCTATTTTACACTTACTGTTACAGTACAATATGTACAACAGACAGGTGTCAGGTCCTTCTAAGGGAACTGGCAGTGGACAAAATGTTTCTGCAGCTGGCAGAAGTAGCAGAAGAAGAAGAGGGTGATAGCAGCAGTCGCAGCGACAGGACGGTCTTATATTGACCAGCATCCCAGCTGTCCTTAAATGGTTTACTCGGTCTTTAAAGAGGACCTTTCATGGGTCCAGACTTTGCTAACAATGTAGCCCCTTATGGAGGGCATGTGGGACTGGGGTCAGAGGACTTACTACTTTTGCAGGGCGATGCTCCGTTCGCCCGCTGTCCCCCTGTAAAGTTCCTGCGCACGCTATGCAAATGCATAGCATCGAAACAGGGAGGAAGAGACGCCAAGGATTCTCAATGGGCGTCTCCTTCTCCCTGGCTAGAGCGCTGTCCAATCACAGTGTAGAGCGTCACAGCCAGGGAGAAACCGTTCTCGAACGGAGCGATGCCCTGCAAAAGTAGTAAGTCCTCTGACGCCAGTCCCACATGCCCCCCATAACGGGCTACATTGTTAACAAAGTCTGGACCCATGAAAGGTCCTCTTTAACATAATCTCAACTGACATCAGATACCTCCAGCCAGAAGTCGGTGCGTTCCTCTGACACCACGCTTCGTTGGCATGGCCCAGGAACAAGTGTTCTGTGCCCCCACTTATCCTGAACCTGCCTTTCATTTTCTGTTCCTTCTGCTCGGGAAGTATTATATGCCATTGACTCAGCTCCGCTCCGAGAGTCACGTGGGAGCTGGTGTTCCGAGTGGTCAGGTACATGGCCCTGAGACTGGTGAAGGTGCCATCAGTGACGTGCAGACAGTAGTGGATGATGATGTAGCTGACAGCACATGGGACCTGGGTGAAGAGGGAGCTTCATCATCAGGGGATGAGAGTGGCAGCTTGTACGTGAGGCAGTGGCTGAGCCAGCACGGTGCTAGCGTGGCCATGAGTCAGCAGGGTGGTGGAAGTGGGAAGTCTGGAGCCAAACATGCCTGGGGTAGACCGTCTGCTACTCAGGAGCCTACCGTACCTGAAGCAACTAGTGGTGTACAGGTTCACAGAGGCAGCAGGCAGTCACCATGCAGTGGAGAGGAGAAAATGCCATACAGTTGGACCAACTATGAGCACTCCCCCCTCCACATGTTGGACCAACTATATGAGCAGAGTAAGCTCATGAATGATTTTTTTGATGATGCAGATGGACAGGAGCACTCTCCTGTGGCAGCTCATACATGACACTTGCTGTTTACTCAGGCCCTTTGAGGAGGCCACTTTATTTGCCAGTCGCCAGAAGTACAGAACAACTTCATTCCACTCCTTCATGCCTTAGAGCAGATGTTGATAAATCTGGCTGGCCAAGGGACAGGAGACATGGCGCCTACATCTCACGACCACCTGAGCCCTGTGGGGGCTGAACTGGCAGAGGAGGAGGAGGAAGAGTCCCTTGCGCAAATGGCCAGATGCATGCTGAGTTACTTGCGCCATATTATCCCCATTCAGCAGCGGGATGACTCCTGGCTCCCCACCATGTAAGACCCTTGCTACCGCTCCAAAATGGGGGGGCTTTTTTCCACCTGCTGAAAGGGAGGATAAACTCAACTACCATAGAAACATCTTATGTAGTCAGTTGGCAGCTGCCTATGTGCGCCTACCACAAAGGTTTGACCAGGGGGACCCTCTGCATTCACATTCCATTGCCATGGCTGCTGGAGAGGGGTGGGGGGCAGGAGCAGTACCAGCTCCATCAGCAGCAACTTAAGTCTAGAGTCTCTGATGAGCACTTTTCTTCACCTGCCTAGTGAAGAAACCACCCACCAGCAGAAGCAAGACGTGGAGCAGAACCTGAACCAGCATCCAAACTTGATTTGTGGCCACAACTGGCCAATTTTGCCCTGGACAAGCTTTCCTACCCAGCCAGTAGTGCGGCATCAGAGTGGGTGTTTAGTGCAGCGGGGGGGATAGTTACCCCAAAGAGAACTCATCTTTTCACACAAAATGTTGAGAGACTGACCTTTGTAAAGATGAATCAAGCATGGATCAGCCAGGATTTCCACACGTCAGTACCTAATTCATCAGGCCACATCAAAACTTTGTGAAAAAAGACCCTTTTCTTCTGGCCAACTGCTTCATCCACTATTCTGATGCTGCCACCCGCTTGATGCCATATATCTGCTGCCTCTGCTGCCATCTTATCCTATTGCAGCCCACCATCTTGAGCTGTGTAATCAGTGTGTAATCAGCTGACTGTGTAAAAGGAGTGCACTCTTTCACTCTATAGTAGAATCTTGGGCCACTGCATGGTTCTTTATACCTGATGCTCAACCTGTAAGGCTGAGTTCACACTTGATTATACACCAATACTACTTCCCAAGGTAACAACAACCCATATAAACACCGCATATGAAACCAATATATCTATGGATTGTACTACAACCAGAAAATTGTACACTTGATATAATGAAAATCCTTTTATTTTTTATCACAAATTACATGATTAGCAACACACAGTATAAAAACAATTAAAATATACTAGAAAAGGTGGGGTATCAACCTGGCAGTATAAAATGCAAGTGCATAAGTAAATGGGATCAGCAGTGAAACAATACAATAGCAATGATAAAAATGAATGTAATACAGCAATTAAAGATCACAATACTGACCCCCTGACAAACGCCACAGGATACTCCACACCAATCACCACCCCAACGCGCGTTTCGCTGTCAGCTTTTTCAAGGGGTACTAGTGTGGATTCAGCAAGAATATAAAGCAATATTACACGCTCCCTAAACTTCATTCAGCCAATCTCAGTGCAACAAGAACATGTGCATAGTATTAGGGATTGTTCCAATCGCAAGCAAAAGACACACCTGTATGTTAAATAAACAGTCCAGAGCCAGCACTATAGGGCGCATAGTCAGTCCTGCATTGCAGGGAATGGTGACGCGATTGTGTAGTCAGAAGGACGCGAGTCGCACAAGAATAGCGTGATTGGCGTCATCACCAAGTCACGATCACGTAACCAAAAACCGCGCGTATGCAGGATGCAATGCGCTCGCTGGCTGGCAACACAGGTAAAAGTGTCAGCGATTGCCAACAATGAGGGGAATGGATCACAAGACCCAGCTGAATAGAAGTATAACAACCATGTTATAAATAGTACTTAAAAAATATGTAAAAATATATGAATCATAAACATAATTGACCATTTTACCACAAATTCAATAATATGAATATATTCTAAACCAGTGAACAATAATAAATAAATAAATAATGAAACCAGTGATTATGTGCTACAAAATCAAGTGATGATGCACAATTGAAGGACAAAACGATGAAGTGGATGAAATAAAAATAATTCAAGAAAATAAGTTGATCAAACATGAATAAAAATGATACGTGAAGAACATGTGATGTAAAAAAATTTTCAATGTGGAGAAAAAAAAAAACTGTGTACTGTGTGACTGTGTAAAAGGAGTGCACTCTTTCACTCTATAGCAGAATCTTGGGCCACTGCATGGTTCTTTATACCTGATGCTCAACCTGTAAGGCTGAGTTCACACTTGAGTTATTTGGTCAGTTTTGGACCCGTAACTGACAAAATAAGTAAAGTGTGTACTGATTCTAAGAGTGACGTCTGTCAACTGCCTGTTATACTGACGCACAGTAACAGTTTAATTACCTCAGCAGACTAGCTATGCATGTTTCTGCAATTCAAAGTAATGTACAAAGATGTACAGGCTCCCTGCAGCCAGGAAATAGCTGATTTTTAACACAGTTCATCATGAGTTGATTCGGATTGAATCAAATTTTTGGGGAAAATTTGGTGAAGAGTCCAAATTGAATTTTTGAAAACTTCACTCATCTGTAGTAAAAACCCACAGTTGACAGAATGTCAGAGTCGTGCCTGTTCCAGGATTTTGCCCTCAAAGTTTCTTCTGGAACGTTGGAATAAAGACATATGGGAGAAGCGGGCATGTCCAAATGTACTGCAACTTGGTGTACACTATACAGTATTTAATTTCATATTTATACCTCAGTGATGCAGTACAGTGATTCAATTGTATCGCCACTCCTCTGAACTCTGGCTACCTGACACTGGACAGTATAGAGTAATTAACTTGTTTCCGGTGGACGTGTTAATTACTTTTAGGATGCAACTTGGCTCAATGATATACTTAGGCATCTCTTCGGAGGTATCTAAAGGAAAGTCAAGTCTATGATTTTTCCCAGCAGGATAGTAAGTGAGAATGAAGTCAAAAAGCAAAGAATGCCCAACACACATGTCGAGTGGGCAGTATGTGGGCAGACTGCTGATATTCTAGATATTTGTGGTCAATGTAAGTTGTTACTGGGAGTTGTTACTTCAGTTGGCTTTATCAGACTATTGCAAAAGCACGGCTCCAACCCTTATGGAAGATGTGTCTACCCCCAAAGAATGGTTTATGAATGTCGGGGTGATGTAGAATTGGAGCAGAGGAGAAGTGAAATTTGACAGTATTAAAGGCTTGCGCTGCAAAAACTGGCCAATTGAGAGTATTTGCCCCTGGGAGTAATTTCGAATGAACTGCCAGTAGTAATTGATGATGTCAAGAAATCTCTGTAGAGTTTTAAAGCCAAAAGGTTGTTGCCAGTTCAAGATTACTGTGAGCTGTTCAGGATCCAAATGTGATCCTCTAGAAGAAATAATATACCCTAGAAATGGTAACTCTGTTCAAATAGGTAATTTTCTAGTTTGTCAATAGTCTCGTAATCAGAGTAGAACTGAGCGAACATAAAGGTGGTAAGTGTCCAAATCATGCAAAAAGATCAGTAATTCATATAAATGCGGACCTACCAATTTAGTACATCTGGGAAAATTTTGCCTACAAAGTGCAGAGTCCAGTTTTAGCCCCGGCAATCCCAGATACATAGGTGTACAGGAATAAGAAAGAAATGTCCTCAAATGAAAAACTATCAAACCCTATCAAACTGTTTGCATAGACATGTAGCTGTGGTTCACCTGATTAGAATGCATTTTATATTTTGACGATCTGAGGCTCATGTTATGATACTTTTAAATATGCAAATTAGGCCTTTGGTGAAATATGGGTGTCACCATGTGAAGCAACTTTACAGCACAGTTGTAGCAGAGTTGAAGCAGAGTTAATTGTAATTCAGGGTAACAAAGTAACTGGAAGTCGATGTAGAAGAGTTGTAGCAGAGTAACCGGAGGCTAATGTAGTATTGTTATCAAAGAGCGTACACATTAAATAGATGCCTCAGACGGATGCCATACAGTGGCATCTGACACCACAAAATTCCTTTGTAAAAAAAAAAAAAAACAACAACATACATATATGTTAACATTTTATGCTGGATTCTTCAGAATGGAAAAGCGTAGTGTACTATGCTTTAGCATCTTTTTTCCCCAACGTATAATGTTAAATGTAAGACAAAAACTCAATGTGAAGGCAGCCTAAGATTTTTACCATGCTGTAATTTTACTGTTAATTGAGGATCCTGCTTTGCCACCACAAAGTACATGGCTAGTGTATAACAACACCAGCAATGCTGATGGTGTAAAAGATTGTTACACAACTTCGGATCATCATAAACCCATAGGGTACCACCACCGTACATGCACAGCGCTGCGGGACATGACTTAAACCCCAGCGCGTACAGGTACGGCGGGCTAATTGCCCGATTAGCAACGGAGGTCTGGCAGTCACTGACAGCTTGAACCCCTGCTATATGCGCCAGCATGTGCGGGGTGTGTGGAGGGAGCTCCCTCCCTGTCCCTATCGGGGCTCCGTGCTGCTGTGATGGGTACCCGATGGTTAGGAAGGCAGCCCTATGATTTCCAAAGGCATCATGCTGCCTTCCATGGAAGCCTGTGAGACCCAGTCCCCTGTGTAATACACTTACAGCCAATGCATTACAAAACAAATGTATTGTAATACAGTACATTGTAGAGGGGATCAGACCCCCAAAAGTTGAAGTTCCATAGTGGGACAAAAAAAAAAGTTAAAAAGTGTTTTACATAATAAAAAAAGTAGAAAAGTAGACATATTAGGTATCGACCGGCCCTATGACAATATCACATGATCCACCCCATCAGGTGAACGCCGTAAAAAAATAAAAACTGCCAAAACAACCATTTTTTGTCACCTTGCTTCACAAAAATTGTAGTACCAAGTGATCAAAAAGTCATATGTGCCCCAAAATGGTACCAATCAAACCGACATCTCATCCCACAAAAAATGAGACCCTACATCGCTCAAAAAATAAAAAAAATGGCTCTGAGGCAACACAAAAACAATATTTTATGCTGTTCAAAAATGGTTTTACCATGTAAAACTTAACAAAAACAAAAAATAATAGACACATTAGGTATTGCTGCATCCGTAACAACCTGCCCTATAAAAATATCACATGATATGTCCTGTCAGATGAACACTGTAAAAATAAAATAAATAAAAACTGTCAGAACAGTTTTGCATTACAAAGTGCATAATATACCCCAAAATGGTACCAATGAAAAAAATCATTCCACAAAAAATGACCCCCCCCCCCCCACATAAGACAATCACTTAAAAAATAAAAACCAATGGTGCCTGTAAACCAATCCATCAAAATCTGCACTGCAAAATCTATATGGTGCTCCTTCCTTTCTATGTCCTGCCATGTGCCCCCACAGCAGTTTACCACCACATATGGGGTGTTGCCGTATTCAGGAGGAAATGGATAACAAATTATGGTGGTGCTTTTTCTCCTCTTAACCCTTGTTATAATAAAAATTTGGGGCTAAAGCAACATTTTATTATAAGAAATGACATTTTTCATTTTCACAGCCAAGTATTTCCAAATTCCATAAAACGCTTATGGGGTCAAAGGGCTCAGTACACCCCTTTTTCCAAAAACTGTTATTTTTTGAGGGTTTACACTGTAGTTATGTCAGGGTCTCTTCAAATACAAAATGGTGCCCAAAAATGATTCTAGTAAAATCTGCCTCCAAAAACCATATGGCGCTCCTTTCCTTCTGACCACTGACATGTACCCCAACAGCAGTTTACTACCACATATGGGGTATTTCTGTAAACTGCAGAATTAAAGTAATGTATATTGAGGTTTATTTTGCTATTAACCCTTGCTGTGTTACAAGAAAAAATTAACATAAAAAATCTACAAAAACATTTTTCTTCATTTTCCTTTAATTCTTGTGGAACATCTCAAGGGTTAACAAAGTTTGTAACATCAGTTTTGAATAATTTTGACGGGTGTAGTTTCTGAAATGGGGTCATGTATGGGTGTTTTCCATTACGTAAGCCCCTCAAAATCATTCTATAACTGAATTTGAAAAATTGCTTCTAAAATGCTACGCCTTCTAACATCCTAAAAAATGAAATGATATTTACAAAATGATGCAAACATAAAGTGGACATATGGAAAATGTAAAGTAATAACTATTTTGTGAGATATCAGTATCTGCCATAAAAGCAGAGAAATTCATATTTCAAAAATAGTGAATTTTTCCAAGTTTTCTCTAATTTTTGGATTTTTTTAATAAATAAAGGTAAAACATATTGATTCAAAATTATCACTAACATGAATTACAAAGTGTCATGAGAAAACAATCTCATAGTGGCTTGGATAAGAAAAAGTGTTCCAAAGTTATTACCACAAAAAGTGACATGTCACATTTTCAAAAATTGGCCTAGGATTTAAGGTGAAAAGGGGCCTGGTACTAAAGGTGTTAAAGATGACTTATTTTGGAGGTGTTTTTTTTTTTACCAAAATAAATAGCCATCAAAAAATTCCAAAATATAACTATAAGTGTTTTTTATGACACATACTGTACATCATATGTAAATTAACTGACTCCTTGCAGTAGGGTCTTCTACACATATAGTTCAGTCTCTGGAAGAGTAATCCCTAATGCCTGGCAGCATACTGTGTAAGACTAAAAACAGCATATATAATATTTATATAGTGATAAATCAACATAAATAGTAATGGTATATAAAAACTATGGGGGTCATTTATTAAGATCAGCATTTTAGACGCTGATCTTAATAACGCCTCTGAAGTTATGAAAATGCGCTGGCCTCTATATAACTTTGGTGCATCCAGCTCCACTTCTAAATGGAAGACCGCTTCCTAGCTGTCATACCTTTAGACTATTTACTATGCCTAAAACAGGTATAGAAAATTATGATGAATGAGACAGGCCTACTGGCCTGTCCCCTTCCCCGCCCACTTTTTTAGAACTTGCTTGAGCAGGAAAAAGTCGCAGATTGCACCACAATCTGCACCTGAAATGCATCTAATATAGGTGTATTTCAGGATAATAAATGACCCCCATATCCTCCTCCGTTTTTACACAGTATATTGTCTTGCTTGATGGGAGCTACTTTCCCTGAAGTTCAGACACAAAACCTGCAGGGAATTGGGTCATTTACATATGCAGTGTGCACCTTAAAACCCTTTCTTTTTTTGTTTGTTTTTGTTTTTTTACATTTTTTAAGCATTTGGGAAATGTTATTCTTGAGGGCTATTGATTTATGTTATAAAAAAGCAAACAAACCCAAATCCCAGTGGGTAGGTTCTCCCGATTGATCGGGGATGCAGGAACCTGCTGAAGCAGCCCCACAACATGTGAATAGTCTTGTTTATGGCTCCTATTAATTAGAAAATGAGTGATACACGAGAATCTTTGGGTGTTGTATGGCTTTTATGGAAAATGTACCATCAAATATTGGGGTAGGAGGGAATATGACAAGTAAACTTTAATTCATATGGCTGCTTTCTTACAAAAACAGCACCACATGTGTCCACAGGTTGTGGCTGGAAATGCAACTCCTATTTACTTCAGTAGAGCAGAGCTGAATAACGGGCACAACCTTGGGACTGAAAAGAGCGGAGTGTTTCTATCTGTAAGCTTAGCTCTTTAGGGTTAGCGGCTACATGGAAACCAAACATGGACAGCCTACTGTAACCATCATCATTTTAACCCATTTGATTCCACGTAAACATATCAATACAAATTTTTGCATTTGCAAATCACCCACTTGTACGAATAATAATAGGTAACTGGCATCAGCAGAGCGCTGTCACTTTAATTCAGCAGCATTATATATGTTAATGCATCTATTATCCCACTCACCAACACGCGACTGCGCACACACATTCCCTTATCTCACTGCAAGCACCTGCCACTGAGAGATGGTTTAAACTTGCAAATCCACAGCTCAAACAGGCCAATATTCTTACTTCAATCAAGATGCCTAGGAAAGGCAATGTACGGGCTAAATTTGGTCTTTGGATTAAACATTTTGCTATCTGTAAAGAGCAAGCACAAGGCGGTGTGTGGATAGCAGCTTAATAGGGGGGCGAGAACAGCGGTTATTCTGATGCAGCATCATTTTTTGCACGAATGTAAAGGATTTAATCCTGGATAAAAGTTAAACATTTATCAGAAAACCCTCGTTACTCTGTGAAAAGCCTAAAAAAGACAACATCAGTCAAGGGTAAAATATAGAATATACACATTAGGCTAATTACCTAGGTATTGTGGATACTAAAAACAGAATGAAATCCAGAATACACAGGTATGTAAAAATGTGCATATACAGGTTAAAGGAAATCTGGATATACTTTAAGAGATATTTCCAACAAAATTAATGTCCTCTCTGTCTGGACTTTTTAGCATGGCAGACAGTATAACTTAAAGGGGTTGTCTGAGTTATTTTTTTTGTCCTTTGTATGTTTCTAACTAGTCAAATACAACAGCTTTTCCATACACTTTCTGCTTCTAAATAGTGATGAGCGAGCCGAAGCGGCAATATTCGGGATTCGCTCGAATATTTGCCGCTTCGGCACGGCATCACGAGCCAGCGCGGACTCGTGATGATCCGTGCCGCCCGGCCCCCCTTTAAAAAAGCAGACTTACCTGTTCTGGCCGCCGCTGTCCTCTGGCTCCCCGCTCCACTGTCTTCCCTGCCGGCGAGCACTATGACCTGACGCAGCGTCAGGTCATAGTGCGCGCCGGCAGGGAAGACAGTGGAGCGGGGAGCCAGAGGACAGCGGCGGCCAGAACAGGTAAGTCTGCTTTTTTAAAGTGGCTGGGTGGGCTGATCTGAGGTCTGATGGGGGCACTGGGGGCTGATCTGAGGTCTGATGGGGGCACTAGGGGCTGATCTGAGGTCTGATGGGGGCACTGGGAGCTGATCTGAGGTCTGATGGGGGCACTGGGGGCTGATCTGAAGTCTGATGGGGGCACTGGGGGCTGATCTGAGGTCTGATGGGGGCACGGCGGGCTGATCTGAGGTCTGATGGGGGCACGGCGGGCTGATCTGAGGTCTGATGGGGGCACTGGGGGCTGATCTGAGGTCTGATGGGGGCACGGCGGGCTGATCTGAGGTCTGATGGGGGCACGGCGGGCTGATCTGAGTTCTGATGGGGGCACCGTGGGCTAATCTGAGGTCTGATGGGGGCACGGCTGGCTGATCTGAGGTCTGATGGGGGCATGGCGGGCTGATCTGAGGTCTGAAGGGGGACACAAGATGTTGATCTGAGGTCTGATGGGGGCACAAGACGCTGATCTGAGGTCTGATGGGGGCACAATGTGTTGATCTGAGGTTTATTATCCCTGTACGGTGACATCACTGTGTTTATTATCCCTGTACGGTGACATCACTGTGTTTATTATCCCTGTACGGTGACATCTCTGTGTTTATTATCCCTGTACAGTGACATCGCTGTGTGTATTATCCCACTGCAGGAAGAGGTAAGTGTTCCGTGTTTGTGTGTTTGTTTTTTATTTTTCAGGGTCGTGAATGCAGAGGACTACTTCGGATTTGCTGGACTACGTCGGACCAGCTTTTTTTTTTTTTTTTTTTTTAATAAAATGGTCAAACAGGGGTCTGGGGGAGTGTTTATTTCAATAAAATGTTTTATACTGGTGTGTTTTTTTTTTTTTTTTAACAATACTACAGTTTTAGTAATTAGGGCTATCTACAGACGACCCTGATTACTAATACTGGGCTTAGTGCTTGCCGGTATGGCAGGCCAGCACTAACCCCAACATCTATTACCTCGGCACCCACCGCCACTAGGGGTGCCGGGAAGAGCCGGGTACCCGCAGGACCGGACCTTCTAAATTGAGGGTCTGGCTCTGGGGCGGCTGCAGGCTGGTACCATTAGGCTGGGAAGGACCAATAACCGTGTCTCTTCCCACCCTGGTAGTGCCAGGCTGCTGCTGCTGCTGGTTGTATCTGGCTGGTGAAGGAAAAAAGGGGGGACCCCACGCCATTTTTTTTTAAAATAATGAAAAAAAAAACACACCAGTATAAAACATTTTATTGAAATAAACACTCCCCCAGACCCCTGTTTGACCATTTTATTAAAAAAAAAAAAAAAAAAGCTGGTCCGACGTAGTCCAGCAAATCCGAAGTAGTCCTCTGCATTCACGACCCTGAAAAATAGAAAACAAACACACAAACACGGAACACTTACCTCTTCCTGCAGTGGGATAATACACACAGCGATGTCACTGTACAGGGATAATAAACACAGAGATGTCACCGTACAGGGATAATAAACACAGCGATGTCACTGTACAGGGATAATAAACACAATGATGCGACTTGTTAAGAAAAAAAAGTTAGCCATTTTGCAATCTGTAAAGTTTACCCGAAAGGGGGGGGGGGGCCCGCGAAATTTGCCTGTAGAGGGCCCCGAAATTCCTGATGGCAGCCCTGTTCCAGGGAGTACGTGTCCACATGCAATCTCCATCCTAAAAGTCATACTGAGGCTCACCACCATGCTTTACACTGCAATCTTATTGAAAGACAGACAATCAGGGGTTCACCGCCAGGTTGTCAGGCAGCATTTTTAAGTGGGTCACCATTACCGTGTCCCTGAAAATTGCCTTGGGGTCATCCCCAGACTATTGGCCAGATTTAGAAAGAATGGTGCAATTAGGGAGCCTCAGAGGCATCCCTACATGCTGCCCCTGGTGTTTCCTATGCATTTCCAAGGTGTTTCCATCATTTTCTGAGGTTTTCACATGTTGGGGCAACTTTTAGGCCCCATTCACACGACCGTATGAATGGGGCCGTATCTATCCGCAAAATTGCGGATAGATACAGCCAGGGGCGTACATAGAAATCATTGGGCCCCAGAGCAAGAATCTGAATGGGGCCCCTAACCCCACCCACTACCCCGGCCCATCCCACATGCTACCCTGGCTCCTCCCATGCCACGCCCCCATTTGCCAATAAAGAAATGTATACCTGAGCTACCGATTTTTTTTATTTTTTATTTTTTTTTAAACTGAGGAGACGTTATACTGAATGGGAGCAGCAACAAGGATAGATTATACTGTATATTATACAGCATGGTGTACGCATGGAACACACGCCGGGCGGCCCCATTGAAAATACCTATAGTTGTCCGTACGCACGGACAACTATAGAGCTTCTTCATAGGAGCCGCGGCGTATCTATCCGCAATTTTGCGGATAGATACGGCGGAACCTTTGGCCCCTGGAAAATAATTCGGGTCTCCCATAGACTTTAATGGGATTCGGGATTAGGCACGAATCCCGTGGAAAATTCGGGCCAAATCCACAAATCTTTTAGGATTCGCTCAACTCTACTTCTAAACTTTGCTGGTTTATCAGATTTTATCATCACATGACCTATGATGCCAGCTTGCCTCCCTGCTAATCTTGTATTCGTGCACCAAGAGATAACAGCCTGTACACGAGACGTCACTGTGCTGGCCACGCCCCCCTGCTGCTATCTGCTCTCTCCTTGTATTCTTTCAGATAAAACATTAACCCCTTCAGCCAGAACACACTGAAGGCTTTACAACAGCAGCTGCAGATGTAAAGAGACACAGGATCTGCCCGTCTCACCCTACAGACACAGAACTGGCTGGAGCTGATCTGGAGGAGACCTGCAAAGTATTGTATTGTACAAGAAAGGTAGGGGGAAGATCCTGTGTGTATCAGCAGTGTCATTGTACAGCTGGGACTTATAGTACTACACATACAACATGCTGCTGAGTATTCCAGCAGACATGTCACTCAGGGCAGCACTTGTATTCACTCCCTTTGCAGAGCAGGAAGGGGGGGCAGAGATTGTTATTACTGCAGGTAAACAAAGGCCATAAGAGAACCAGGGAAATGAGGAAATATAGATTTATTTTTTGCCTAAAACTTGTTTAACTTAGTAATATATTGCTGCCCATCAGATTTACAGTACTATACATTTTTTTCATAAGTCGGACAACCCCTTTAAAGGAGTTTTCCATGATTCTTCAGGATAGATAAGACCGGCAAGGGTCTGACTCCTGGGACCCCCACAGATCAGTTGGGTGAAAAGGCTGCGGCATTCCATGAGCACTTAGACTTCTTCCTAGGCCATGTGATGTCACGTTCATCAGTCACATGACCTAGGCACAGCTCAGTAATATTGAAGTGAGGGCTATACAAAGCATAATCTCTATTAAATGCACAGCGCTATGCTTTGTAAGCTGTAAGGAGGACACAGCGCTCACTGGAACACTGGTGAGTGATGTGGCTTTCTCAAACAGCTGATCGTGGAGGTTCCAGGATCTCTTTCCTGAGGATAGGCCATCAATATCAAAGTCCCAGAAAATCCCTTTCTGCCATGCTAGAAAGTTCACACAGAAAGGAAATGAAAGATGTTGGAACTACTATGGAGTGACTTCTGAAATTGGAGCGACCTCAAAAATTATATCCAAAAAGTGATACGCTTATTTTTTTTCTCAAAAAATACATAGAATATTCACATTGTAGACTGTTATGTTACCATCTGGTAAACAACATTTTTGGAAATATCTCTTAATATACTGTACATTTCTGTTGACCTGTGTATGCACATTTTTCACGTACCTATGTATTATGGATGATAGTCTTTTTTTCCACAATACCTACTGTAGGTAATAAGCCTGATGTGTACATTCTACATTTTACCATTGACTGTTAAATGTTATCTTTTTTTTAGCCTTTTTCACAAAGTAACAAGGGTTTTCTGATAAAAAATTCTCTGTTAAGGTTGGGTATCCTGACGTATATTTGGCCGAAAAACACACAAAGATCAAAACAAGCCTTTGAGGATAAGCAGGTAATATTTGCTGATGGGAGGGGGGAGTAAGTTCCAAGTTCCAAAAATAGGTATAAAACATCCAGGATTTGGCACAAAGGGGGGCATTTTCATGGGAGTCATTCCTGGGAAGGAGGTGGCCTATAAGCACTTGTGCCAAAAAAAAATTACTTAATTGTTATTATGTTGTGTTATTAGATTGTTTAATATTGTTGGTTGATCATGTTTTTATGGTTTCTTTTCCAGGAGAACTGGTTATTTGATGTTTAAAGTTATTGATTTTAATTTTATATATTTAGGTCATGTTTGTTTTGTCTTCCCTTAATCAACCATTTAGTTAACCTTGCATTTGAACATAGTATTGATGTGGTTTGTTAAATATCTGTTTTATTTCATCAAAGTGTTTGTTTGTTTTATGTTATGATAAATTGGTTTATTTGTGTTTTATCAATATTCATGCCGCACAATTGGCTCTGTATATATTTTCTCTTTTTTTCAATATAGACTTTTGTTGGTGTGCTTTTTTTGCTGACATCCCCTAGAACTTACATAGGAATATTTTTATTGTTCAGCATTATTATTATCATTATTTAATATTACTATTGTAGATAATCATATTTCTTACACCAGGGATCAGCAACCTTCAGCACTCCAGCTGCTGTGAAACTACAACTTTTAGCATGCAAACATGCTTTAGTTTCTAAACAGCTGAAGTGCCGGAGGTTGCTGATACCTGTCTTACACTATCTACTATTCCAATGAGGATTACCTTGCAGATAAATCACTCCCTATGTTGCAGAGTCATAAATTCAGATTACTTTGCTCTGCCCCATTGAGATTTTTTTATCTCTCTAAGATTTACAGCTATGGAAGGATACCATTTTGATTTTGTTTACAGTGACATAGTACTGCCGAAATCAAAGATAGAAGAAAAAAAATCTTAGAATAATGAGTTAAAAAATACCACTTTCTGATGGAAATGACCCCTGAAAGGGAGAAGTAAGGCCTCTTTCACACGAGCGTCGCGGATTTGTTCAGGATGCGTTGCGGATGCGTTGCGGATGCGTTGCGTTAAAAACGCGCGGATTGCATGCGGATGCAATGCGTTGCGTTGCGTTTTTAACGCACCCCCATTCATTTCTATGGAGCCTGGGCTGCGTGAAAAACGCAGAATATAGAACATGCTGCGTTTTTCACGCAACGCAGAACTGATGCGTGAAAAAAAACGCTCATGTGAAAAGCCCCATTAAAATGAATGGGTCAGGATTCAGTGCTGGTGCAATGCGTTCACATCACGCATTGCACCCGCGCGGAAATCTCGCCCGTGTGAAAGGGGCCTTAGGGTCTCATGTACCCATTAGAATGTTATTTCAGGATCAGGTAAGTACACCAGGGGAGCACTTGCAGATTTTCCATAGATGCCATTTATTCCAATGGAGAGTGAACATGCATGTGGCCATTATCCAGTTAGAATAGAGAATAAAGCTCTTTTATCTTTTACATCAAGGACAAGTGACTATGAACAAGGTTTGGGCACTATATCAAATTCAGAGAGGTAAAAGCCATGATCGTCACACAAAAAGGACTAGTAGAAAATCTTCCTGACAAATTTAGTCCAGAGGAACAGTGACGACTGATCCAAAAAGTCACAGTAGCCAAAATGATCCAAAGAACTGCAACCTCTGGACCGTCAATTTGGTGCCATCATATGTACAATTCATTATGATTGATCACAATTCTGAAGAAAAGAAGCAGGTGCGTAACTAAAAGCTCACGGGCCTTGGTGCAAAAGTTTAGCATGAGCCTCCGTGTAACTTCTCTTCTCAGTTCCAGCTTCAGGCTTCATTCATACATCTTTAGGCCTCATTCACACGTCCGTATTTGTGCACATCCTGGAAAGCGGTCAGTTTTTTGTGGATCCGTTGTTCCGCAAAAAACTCCAGGACATCCGTTCCGTTTTTCCATAAAAAAACGGAAAGGATGTATCCATATGTCATCCATTTTTTGCGGATCCGCAAAAAAACGGAAGGATGAATAACATCTGTACCTTTTTGTTTTTTTTTTTTCTCCCCTCCTGGAATGGAATCCGCAAATACGGATGACATGCGGATGCCTTTCCGCATGTCTTCCGCATTTTTTGCGGATCCATAGACTTTCATTGTGCTACGGACTGCAATTCGGAAGAAAAGTAGGACAGGAAGATTTCTTTATGCGGACAGTCAGAACGGACAAACGAATGCGGACACCACACGGTGTACTGTCCGCATTTTTTCGGGACCCATTAAAATGAATGGATCCGCATAATTGTCCGCAATTGCGGAAACGGATGCGGAAAGGATGCGGACACATTATACGGACATGTGAATGAGGCCTTAGAAGCATCACTGTATCTTTCAGATAACTAGTTGATGAACCACTAGAAGTCAGGTTTGTTGCTAGGGTCTTAAAAGATCAGGGGCACAAGTGCCAGGACATATATTTTGACCCAGTTTCCTTTAAAAAATACATATGGGAGACTGCAATTTTATCACATGGCAGGCTTAGATTCAGCTGTTCATCACTATTCATGATAGGATGCCTCCATAATACTATCCCCAAATACCGGCCCCACACAATGAAACATGATTACAGTGTAGTTACATCTTCTCTATTTCTACAGTTCTATGCCTGCACTAGCTCTATGGCAGTGGTGGCGAATGTATGGCATGCGTGCCACAGGGGGCACTCAGAGCCCTCTCTGTGGACAAACGGCTCTGTGTGGGCTGTGCGTAGAGTTGTCACCTGTGCACTATTACTAATGAGTGCTTCCATTACGGAACGCTCATTAGTACAGCTCCCCCCCCTCTCTGCTTGTGTTAAAAAAAATTTAAAAAAATAAAACTCACCTCATTCACTTGATCATGCCATGGTGAACACTCACTGTTAACTAGATGCGCAGGAAACGACCTGTGCTCCAGCATGATGACTTTTAACCCTTTCAGCCCCGGAGGTTTTTTCGGTTTTGCGCTCCCTGCCTTGATACAGCCATAACTTTTTTATTTTTCTGTTCACATAGCTGTATGAGGGCTTGTTTTTTGCGGGACAAGTTGTACTTTCCAACGCCACCATTTAACCCTTACAAGTGCGGCGGGCGTCATGGCCGGCAAGTCTCTGCTGTTTCTAACAACAGAGACTTGCCGCTACTTACTTGATCGGCGGCGTCTTGTTGGGCGTTTAGATGCCGTGATCACACGTGATCACGGCATCTAGTTGCGTCTGAACCCGGAAGCGTTCGCTTCCGGGTGGTGTACAGACACCCCGTGTGGCCAATCGGGGTGTCTGTACACCATATGAAAACTGTAATCCTCGTTGGTGAGGATTACAGTTTTCAAAGTGCAATTCTTATTCTGGCTACTAGATGGCAGGCCAGGATAAGAGATGAGCAATTCTTGGATTTCTCTGAGTCTAGAAAATCCCTGATTGCTCATAAAGAAAAAAAAAAGCCACAATATATTAGCTCATATTTGACCTTTCAAATAGTCAAAAAAAAAATTTAAAAAAATGTTAAAAAATATATAAAAAATAAAAAAAGATATAAAAGTTCAAATCACCCCCCTTTCCGTATAATTAAAAAATAAATACCTAAATAACAATAAATATAGACATCATGGGTATCACCATGACCAAAAACGCCCGTACTTTTAAAATTTTAAAAAAAATTCCAATATGGCGAATTGTGTGGCGGAAAAAAGCGTCCAAATGGCGATTTTCCGTTTTTTGTCGCTTTTTTTTCTAAAAAAAAAGTTAAATAAAAAGTGATCAAAAAGTCATACACACCCCAGAATGGTATCAATAAAAACTTCAGATCGCCCCGCAAAAAATTAGCCCCCATACAGCTCTGTACACATAAATACCAAAAAGTTATAGGGGTCAAGGGAAAAAAAAAAGGGGCAACTTTCTAATTATTTTATCACTATCAAAACACAGGAAAAACTATACATATTAGGTATTGCCGGATTCGTACTGACCAGTAGAATGAAAGTAACGGGTCAGTTTTAATGCACATCGAACGCTGTAAATAAGAAACCCGTAGAACTGTAGCGGAATAGCGTTTTTTTTGCAATTTCACCTGATTTGGAATTTTTTTCCCGCTTCCCACTACACCATATGCAATATTAAATGGTGGCGTTGGAAAGTACAACTTGTCCCACAAAAAAGAAGCCCTCATACAGCTATGTGAACAGAAAAATAAAAGCGTTATGGCTGTTTGAAGGCAGGGAGCGCAAAACGAAAAGGCATAACCGAAAAAACCTCCGGGAGTGAAAGGGTTAATATTGCATATGGTGTAGTGGGAAGCGGGGAAAAAAATCCAAATCGGGTGAAATTGCAAAAAAAACGCAATTCCGCCACAGTTTTACGGGTTTTTTATTTACGGCGTTCGATGTGCGTTAAAACTGACCAGTTACTTTCATTCTACTGGTCAGTACGAATCCGGAGATACCTAATATGCATAGTTTTTCTTGCATTTTGATAGTGATAAAAAAATTATAATGTTGGTACTTTTTTTTTTCAGTTCTTGACCCCTAACTTTTTGGTATTTATGTGTACGGAGCTGTATGGGGGCTCATTTTTTGCGGGGCGATCTGAACTTTTTATTGATACCATTCTGGGGTGTGTGTGACTTTTTGATCGGTTTTTATTTAATTTTTTTTTTTAAAGCGATAAAAAATGGCGAATCGGCTATTTTGACGCTTTTTTCCGTTTCGCTTTTTTCCGTATGGGAACTTTTAAAAAAAAAATGTTTATAATATGGGCGTTTTCGCACATGGCGATACCCATGATGTGTATTTTTTTTTTTTAATATTTTTATTTTCGTGAAAGGGGGGTGATTTGAACTTTTACATTTTTATTTTTTTTTTAAATAACTTTATTTTTTTTTAAACACTTTTTTATAGTTCCCATAGGGAACTATAAGAAGCAATTATTTGATTGCTTATATCATAGACTCCAATGCACTTACATTGGAGTCTATGATGATTTTAGTGCTTTCCTATGGAGCCCTATTACAGGCAAGGGCTCCATAGGAAAGCCTATGCAGCAGCCTCCTGTCATTTACTATGACAGGGGCTGCTGCAGGCACGCTCCGGCTCCTCCGATCGCCACACGGGGGAGCCGGAGCAACACCGGAAGTATACACTTCCGGTGTTTGCCGTCTTCGGGTACCGTGGTCAGGCTTGACCGCGGCACCCGAGGGGTTAAATGTCTGCGATCGGTACGTTAGCCGTCGCGGATGTTAGCCGCGGGTGCCTGCTAGTTGGATATGCAGGTCACTCACGGCCATCACGCCCGCTCCGTGCAGGAACAAGCGCCATCTTTAAAGTCCCGGCCAGCGCCATACTAGTAGGGGGTTAAAGCATTGACTGGAAGTAGCAGGATGCTGGAGCACAGGTCTTGTCCTGTGCATCCATTGAGCAGCCAGTGTTCACTGCAGCATGATCAAATGGATGAGGTGAGTTTTTTGTTAGATTTTTTTGTAAAAGAAGGTGGGGAAAAGGGCATTAATAATACTGTGGCCGCCAATCGGAGCATTATTAATACCGGGAGCCACTAATGGAGACTACTGGGGCCATTGATTTTACTGGGAGGCATTAATGAGGGCCTTACTAATACTGGGGGCCACTAATAGGGCATTATTAATACTTTGTACCAATAATGGGTCATTATTTATAGTATTGGCTACTAATGGGCGCTTTATTAATACTGGGGGCCACTACTGGGGCATTATTAATACTGGGGGCCTTCTTAATAATGGTGGCCACTAATTGGGCATTATTAATACTGGGGACCACTAATGGGGGTCTTATTAATACTGGGGCCACTAATGCAGCATTATTAAAGGAAATCTGTCACCTACATCATGGCAATTGAAGTAAAGCAATTGCCTAATAGCACATATTACCTTAAGCCCAAGGGTACCTTGAAAGATTGGGGTGTTCGATCTTCTTAAAATGCAGTTTGTTTGATATCTAAAGGGACGTTATGTTCGTATGAAGGAGCCCAGGCATGCCTCCTGTTAGTGCCCAAGCCCACCTCCTCTCCGCTCTGACTGCAATGTGTCCGCCCACCCCTTTGCTAAGGGATACACATACGAACAATAACTCCACCTGCCCTATCCCCGCTGCATCCTTTGAATCAGCGTGTGCACTGTGTGTCAACTGGGCATGCGCTGAGGACATTGAAGCGTTTCTGCTTCTTCGTTTTGGGCAGAGGCTGATTCAGATGTGATGCAGCAGGGTCAGGGCAGGCGGAGTTATGTGACTTAGCAAGGGAGTGGGCGGACACATTGCAGTCAGAGCGGAGAGGAGGCGGGCTTGGGCACTAACAGCAGGCGTGCCTGGGCTCGTTCATACAAACATAACGCCCCTCTGGGCTCCTTACTTGGCTAATTTACATATCAAACAAACTGCATTTTAAGAAGATCGAACACCCCAATCTTTCAAACAAAGGTACCCTTGGGATTAAGGTAATATGTGCTATTAGGCAATTGTTTTACTTTAATTGCCATGATGTAGGTGACAGATTTCCTTTAATACTGGGGGCCAGTAATGGGGGTCTTATTAATACTGGAAGCAACTACTGTGGCATTAATAATACTAGGGACCACTAATGGGACATTTTTAATACTAGGGGGCACTAACAAGGGCATTCATTTCACTGGACCCTGTGTTAAGCCATGCCCCCACAGCTTAACTTGGCCGGTATTTTTCAGTATCCATGTTAAACTCTGCAATATATACGTGGGGTTTGAATTGCAGTTTGGGCACTCGGTCTCTAAAAGGTTCACCATCACTGCTCTATGGATGTGGAAGAACAGCCAACTTTAATCTACTTAGGCCGTAGGTCCTGATATGGACCTCATATTAGTTAGTGAATAGAAGTACATACTCCTAATTACAGCGGTGGGGTATAATCTACTGTACAGCTCACAAACATGTGCTATGAAAACACTGTAACTTTTGCAGCTGCCTATTTGCATTCTTCTCCACAGCCTCACTTCTTTGACTTTGTGCTGATACCTTTGCCATTAAAGGGTTAACGATCTTCTTTCTGACAGTAGGGAATGTCCAGCAGACTGTACATCCATAAGTCTCCTTCTTCTGTCTCCTCCACTTCAGTATCTTAGTGCACCAAAATGTTTAAACCACATAGGTTGCAAGCTCGAAAGAGATTGTTCTTCTTTGATCTTCTTTCCAATCAGCCTTAGTGTGATGAGAAGGACCGGTAGATTCTCCCAATGCCTGAGTCTCTCCTTGAGATTAAGACATCTGACCATGAGTCCACCTAGTATGGACCACAAGCAGACTAGCCCACCAGACTGTGACGCAGTATTTGATTCAGTATACATTAGGGTCCCAAACATCAAGCAAAAACGATTTCCTATTTGGTGTTGACTTTGAAGACCATCACTTAACACCACGGTCTTTTTCTTATGGGTTGATGATTTGTAAATAACCTATTAGACCTTACTTATTATGTCTCCTTAGTAACAATAGGGGTATAGAAGATGTGGGTAAACCCAGACCCTGGATCATGATGGGCCAACCAAAAGGTCTCTCTGCCCCATATGAGAAAGCAGACCCTAAGCTGATGGAGATCCTAGTGTTATTGCCTCATATGTCCTTCCTATAATCACCCTCACTAATTTGTAAATTGATACAAATACATTGTGTCTTGTTTCTTAAAGGGAACCTGTCATCTCGGAACCCCCCCTGAACTAGAGTAAGTGTTGTATAGTGTAAATGATGCTGAATCCGAATATGTAAGTTTTATCTTCATACTCCCTTCCATTCTGACGCTGTGCTCCCACAAACCAGCAGTAAAATGCATTGAGAGGGCTCTTCTTTGAGTCCTCTCCATTATGTGAGTGAGCTCTGGAGTCCACTGAGTGCATTTTACTGCTGGTTTGTCAGAGCACAGAGTCAGAATGTCAGAGTGTCCTGGCAATCTTTGCAATGGGTACAATTGCCAGTCACCCATTTGGCAGGTTCTTTTCATTTATGCATTAATGCACAAAGCTACTAATGGAGACCACGATTTCCAAGATACTAATCCCATGTGAACTTTAGATCCCGTGATCTAAGAAGGGGAAGCTTGCTGATGTTATAGGATGTCCACCCTCAGCAAGCAGAGCATGCTTTTACCAGAGCTTCTTTGAGTCCTCTCCATTATGTGAGTGAGCACTGGAGTCCACTGAGTGCATTTTACTGCTGGTTTGTGGGAGCTCAGCATCGGAATGGAAGTGAGTATGAAGATAAAACTTGCATATTAGGATTCAGCATCACTTACACTATACAACGCTTACTCTAGTTCAGGGGGTGTTTTGAAAATGACAGGTTCCCATTAAGGCTCATTTGATGCTGCCATCTTCAGTTCCTTATCTTGATCTGCTTTCCTATTACAACTGTATCAATATTTTACTTTAAATGCTGTCTCTCAAGCGATGAGAACTGAGTGTTGCCATTTTAAAGAGAACCCTTGAAAATTCCACTGCCTGCCAAGCACAATTATACTTCCATATAAGTTCAGCAGTGCATATCTTCCACCCACCCACACAAGCTGGCCTACTAAAACTAGTAATTATTTACTGTGCCAACATTCTGCCAGTCAATGCAGTGATGCGCTCCATGAACAGCTTCTACATGGAATGTGTAAATACTCAAGTTGCTGCTACATAGCTGTAAGTAGGCGACCACTGTAAGACAGGCACTGTTAGAGTATATAACTTTTATACTACTTGGAAAGTGACAAGGGGTTCTCATGTGAATGAAAGAAAGCTGGCTGATATATATACATAGACAGATGTTGATAGTAGAAACATCCACAGTTCCAGCAAAAAGAAAAAAATAACAGCTACAATGCCTCTCATAAATATCAGCCACAGGGAACTGTATCCAAATGTAAAACTGGTCAGTTGATACATTTAACTTTTCAGCAAGGTGATGACATCATAGGAGGAAACACAGTGTGTGGTGACATCACAGGTAAATTAAATCTCTGGAACTCCTGCCAGAGGAGAGGTCAATGTGCTAATACTTTATAGTTGATGCATACCTCCCAACTTTGCAAAGAGAGAAAGAGGGACATATTGTGTGGCGCGCGCAGCGCGTCGCGGCAAATTTTTTCTGCAGTAGACCACGCCCCTAACCCCGCCTACTATAAACTAATCTCACTCAGTCCCTTTACTACACAGGGATAATAAACACAGTGATGTCATCGTACAGGGATAATAAACACAGTGATGTCATCGTACAGGGATACTACACACAGTGATGTCACAGTACAGAGATAATAAACACAGTGATGTCATCGTACAGGGATAAACACAGTGATGTCATCGTACAGGGATACTAAACACAGTGATGTCACAGTACAGAGATAATAAACACAGTGATGTCATCGTACAGGGATAATAAACACAGTGATGTCATCGTACAGGGATACTACACACAGTGATGTCACAGTACAGGCAATTTGTTATTTCTGATTATTTTAAGGCATTCCAGTGCTGGTGGAGTTTCATTAGTTTGAATGAATTTTGAGAACTGCAACATTTCATCGGGCAATGATTTTTCTAAATCATGATGATAGCCTTATCTGCGCCCCCCCAGGCCTTGTTTGCACAGGTGTACTGTGACATCATTGTGTTTATTATCCCTTTACGGTGACATCACTGTGTTTATTATCCCTGTACTGTGACATCACTGTGTTTATTATCTCTGTACTGTGACATCACTGTGTTTATTATCCCTGTACTGTGACATCACTGTGTGTATTATCTCTGTACGGTGACATCACTGTGTTTATTATCTCTGTACAGTGACATCACTGTGTTTATTATCTCTGTACAGTGACATCACTGTGTTTATTATCTCTGTACAGTGACATCACTGTGTTTATTATCTCTGTACAGTGACATCACTGTGTTTATTATCCCTGGACTTTGACATCACTGTTTATTATTCCTACTACAGTGACATCACTGTGTGTATTATCCCTGGACTTTGACATCACTGTTTATTATCCCTGTACTGTGACATCGCTGTGTTTATTATCCCTGTACAGTGACATCACTGTGTTTATTATCCCTGTACAGTAACATCACTGTGTTTATTATCCCTGTACGGTGACATCACTGTCTTTATTATCCCTGTACGGTGACATCACTGTCTTTATTATCCCTGGACTGTGACATCACTGTCTTTATTATCCCTGGACTGTGACATCACTGTCTTTATTATCCCTGGACTGTGACATCACTGTGTGTATTATCCCTGGACTGTGACATCACTGTGTGTATTATCCCTGTACTGTGACATCACTGTGTTTATAATCTCTGTACTGTGACATCACTGTGTTTATTATCCCTGTACAGTGACATCGCTGTGTGTATTATCCCAGTGCAGGAAGAGGTAAGTGGTCTGTATTTGTGTGTTTGTTTTCTATTTTTCAGGGTCGTGAATGCAGAGGACTACGTCGGACCAGCTTTTTTTTTTTTTTTAATAAAATGGTCAAACAGGGGTCTGGGGGAGTGTTTATTTCAATAAAATGTTTTATACTGGTGTGTGTGTATTTTTTTTTACAATACTACAGTTTTAGTAATTATGGCTATCTACTGACGGCCCAGATTACTAATACTGGGCTTAGTGCTTGCCGGTATGGCAGGCCAGCACTAACCCCAACATCTATTACCTCGGCACCCACCGCCACCAGGGGTGCCGGGAAGAGCCGGGTACCCGCAGGACTGGACCTTCTAAATTGAGGGTCTGGCTCTGGGGCGGCTGCAGGCTGGTACCATTAGGCTGGGAAGGGCCAATAACCGTGTCCCTTCCCACCCTGGTAGTGCCAGGCTGCTGCTGCTGGTTGTATCTGGCTGGCGAAGGAAAAAAAGGGGGGACCCCACGCCATTTTTTTTGGTGGCGGTGGGTGCCGAGGTAATAGATGTTGGGATTAGTGCTGGCCTGCCATACCGGCAAGCACTAAGCCCAGTATTAGTAATCAGGGCCGTCAGTAGATAGTCATAATTACTAAAACTGTAGTATTGTAAAAAAAAAAAAATACACACACACCAGTATAAAACATTTTATTGAAATAAACACTCCCCCAGACCCCTGTTTGACCATTTTATTAAAAAAAAAAAAAGCTGGTCCGAAGTAGTCCACCGAATCTGACGTAGTCCTCTGCATTCACGACCCTGAAAAATAGAAAACAAACACACAAACACAGACCACTTACCTCTTCCTGCACTGGGATAATAAACACAGTGATGTCATTGTACAGGGATAATAAACACAGTGATGTCACTGTACAGGGATAATAAACACAGTGATGTCACTGTACAGGGATAATACACACAGCGATGTCACTGTGCAGGGATAATACACACAGCGATGTCACAGTACATAGATAATAAACACAGTGATGTCACTGTACAGGGATAATAAACACAGTGATGTCACCATACAGAGATAATAAACACAGCGATGTCACTGTACAGGGATAATAAACACAGTGATGTCACCGTACAGAGATAATAAACACAGTGATGTCACAGTACAGAGATAATAAACACAGAGATGTCACTGTACAGGGATAATAAACACAGTGATGTCACAGTACAGAGATAATAAAGACAGTGATGTCACCGTAAAGGGATAATAAAGACAGTGATGTCACTGTCCAGGGATAATAAACACAGTGATGTCACAGTCCAGGGATAATAAACACAGTGATGTCACAGTACAGGGATAATAAACACAGCGATGTCACCGTACAGGGATAATAAACACAGTGATGTCACCGTACAGGGATAATAAACACAGTGATGTCACCGTACAGGGATAATAAACACAGTGATGTCACAGTACAGGGATAATAAACACAGTGATGTCACAGTCCAGGGATAATAAACATTGATGTCACAGTCCAGGGATAATAAAGACAGTGATGTCACAGTCCAGGGATAATAAACATTGATGTCACAGTCCAGGGATAATAAAGACAGTGATGTCACAGTCCCATTATGCCTGTACTGTGACATCACTGTGTTTATTTAATAAACACAGTGATGTCACAGTACAGGCATAATAAACACAGTGGTGTCACAGTCCAGGGATTAACATTGATGTCACAGTCCACAGAAAGTTAAAAAATTAAAAGTATTATACTTACCTTTTTCCTAGCAGCAGGGCCAGCATCACCAGCAGGAAGATCTTCTGCTCGTGTCTGAAGGGGGCGGAGCCAATGCTGACGGCCGGCCCCGCCCCCCGCCGAGACCCGATGCATAGATGAAAGGTACGGGGAGCTGCAGGGGGGACAGGAGGGAGGATGGAAGAAGCAGGCAGCCGATTCTGGCTGTCTGCTCCTTCCTGCAACAGGCAAGTGTCTCTGCGTCCTATGGACGCAGAGACAGCTGCCAGAGACCGGGACATACCTCCCCCGTACCGGGACAGCGGGACTGCCACTGCAATCCGGGACTGTCCCGCTGGATCCGGGACGGTTGGGAGGTATGGTTGATGGACTAAAGTGATGGACTGACTATTTCATTAAAATGATTTTCAGGGACATGGGCCATTGAATCCCCTTAAGGGCACCAGTGCATATGCAGCAGCCTGGGAGGAGTAGGAGTGGAGGATGGATTGTTACTGTCAATCACAGTGATCTTTTTCACACCATTGCTCCCTAGGGCCATGCAGTGAAAGGAGGGAGCACCCTTTCCTCTCCTGGTGCACACACTGTGGTTGGGGCTCCTGCCTGATGTTAGATACATTTCTGTGATCTTGAGTGTGCAAGGCGAGGTGCAATGACTTGTGTATGAGTCAGTAACCAGGCCAAATTAATAAACAGAATAAGGCCCTTGCACACGACCGTATGTGCTCCGAGACATACGGTCCGTGAGAGGCCCATATGTCCCAGAGCGGCATAGATCGTGCGCACGGGAGCGCACAGCATCATAGATTACTATGATGCTGTGCACTTCGGGCCGCCCGCGGGACTACTGTCCCGCACTCATAAGTTCATATGAGTGCGGGACAGTAGTCCGCAGGCGGCCCGAAGTGCACAGCATCATAGTAATCTATGATGCTGTGCGCTCCCGTGCGCACGATCTATGCTGCTCCTGGACATATGGCTCACTCACGGATCGTATGTCTCAGAGCACATACGGTCGTGTGCAAGGGCCCTAAAGGTCTCTTTTTACAGAAGTGCCAAATAGTGGAGTCCTGGAGGAGGAATGTCAGTAAGGGGGATTAGTGATGTTCAGAGCTCCCTTAACAACAGTATTATGGGTGGATTGGCCATAGACCCTACTGGGAAAGTTCCCGGTTTCCAATGCCCAGGGGGGGCACTTAATCCTTCCTCATGGCCGTCAGAAAGGTACATAAAGATCTGATGCTCTCAGCATTAATTAATGTAGGATTATAATACTTACCTGTCCCTGGTCCCACAATTCAGAACTGGCCTCTGCATCTGCTACAGAAAAGTGTTGGAGAGGCAGGGCAGGGAACCAATTGTCCCCTTGCCCTACTGCCACTGCCAGGTGCCCAAATGCATTTGTATCCTGTGAACGAAGACAGAATTGGGTCCAGGGGCCCTGGAAACTGGGTGAATTGGCACGTGACTGGCTAGGCCTGGAGCAAGTGCTCCAATGATAATATAAACCTGGCTCCTGTTGGGCCCCTCTCCTCATTTGGCCCAGAGCCATTTGCAGATCATAGATCCCTGAAATCTGTGTTTTTTTTCATTACTATTTATTTTAACTATGAGAAGATAGTTGTCTGCATGTAGGGCAAATGGGGCCCACACACTTATTGGTTGCATTTCTCCATTCCTGCAATTCATATTCTGTCACTCAGTAAGTGTATATCCACTGTGTTACTGAACAGATTTGATTTAGAAATACTCTTATAAGAATGTTAACTCCATGACCTCTTGGTTTTCACCCCTTCACCCCTATACAGGGATTTGGACTTTGCTGCAGGGAAACCACCAGACTGCTAAGAAGTGTGGTCTCTTTTCAATGGCAGCTGACCCAGATGGGTCCAGAGAGACCGGTGCGTGGCACCAATGGGACAGGCAAGCATAGTGTCGGTGAACAAGCCAAGTTCAGGGCAGGTAGAGTTCAATGTTCAATCTGGCAAATAAACATTAGGTCAGTGCAGGTGGTACATGATCAATAAGGTAAACCGGCAGAGGTCAGGATGGGCAGAACAGGATCAACATGAAGTGAAGGTCAGGAGCAGGACAGGCCAAACAGGATCAACATAAAAAAGTGGAGGTCAGGAACGGGAGTTCAGAAGACACAAACACCTTTGCAGGAATTAGATATCCTTACAACCTTATTGCACCTTCACATAGGTTAAGGGGCCTTAAATATCCAGGGAAGCAGCCATTGAAGGCCACCTCTGCCTTCTGCTTGCTAGTCCCTGCTCTGTGCCCTAAGGCCTGTTTCACACTTGCATTGTTATTTCCCGATATTGAGGTCCGACAGAGGGAAAATAAATAGTTTCCGTTTTCTCCTCATGCATTCTGAATGGAAAGAGATCCATTAAGGATGCAGCAAGATGCCTTCCGTTCCGTTGGCATTCCGTTTTGTGACTGGACACTAAACAGCTGCAAATTCCTTGCAACCATCTGAGTAGATGCCAGAGGAGAGGCAAAGAGGCAGTTCTGCCATCTTTAACTCCAAGAATCCATTGCTGGGGGAAGTTCCATGCAGCCACGCACTTCCTCTTGGCCACTATTGTATATATCGTTAGTGTTACTATAATTTGAAACATCTTTGCTGCTTATTGTAAATGTTACAGTGAAATCCATGCTACTGTAGCAATGAACATGACATTTGTAGATTCGTCTGCATTAAATATGCTGTGCTTGCATTATTCATTAATTATGTTATTATAATGTTCATACTAATTTGTTGTGTGCAGTTCTTAATCACTTTTCGATGTTAGACACGTTTGTTACTGTCTCAGGATGAATAGGACCTCGGGAGAGTGTTTGTGTTTTATTTGTGAAGAACTCTTCCAGTAACAGCTGCATTCTGTCTCATCTTATAATCATTGTCTTATTTTTATTGTGAAACTACATCTCTTTAATTATTGACATCCATCAGTTTCTTGCATTTCCCCAACTCTCATGAATGCGCAGCTCAGTTTGGTTTTAAAAAAAAACATAAAAAATTAATCGGTTAAGTTAAAAATGTAAAGTAGTTAAAACGACAACTTATTTGTAGCTGTTTGCTGTATGACATTGATGATTGGCTTAAAAAGATGTTTGTATGCTATTCACAATTCATTTTTCTTGCAAGGGTCAATGGGTCTTCTACTGTGACCTCTTGGAATCAACTTTAATCTGCAGGGAAACTGAGATGAGGTTGTACAAACTAGTCTACCCCTTTAATTCTACTTAAAGGGGTATTCTGGTTACCATAAATATAACTTATGTTTTAGACTAATGCATCATCAGTAATTACCTAATATAATGTAAATTTCATATATTTACCATTCAGTAGTTATAAAAGTAGTTTCCTTCCTCTGCTACTCACTGTGTTTCCTCATAAGTTACCATGGCATCGACCTGTAGTTCTGAGCCTTTGTTAGGTCGAGCATGGTCAGTGTATAGAGTAGAGGGGGCGTGACTGGACTGTATATCAGGCAGCCAATCAATAAACATCAACACTCATAAACGGGCACAAACTGACAGCAGGAAAGCTAGAGATTGTGGGGGTTGTAGTTTTGTGAGGGAAGATCAGGAGCCATGATGCTGTCAGTGTGCTGCAGGCTCACACAGGAGCTAGACAAATGGATTACAAGGTAAATTGAAACTCTGGTTATATGTATAGGTATGGGTTCTGGTTGGGTCACAACTTGCAACCTTAATGCAGTTTTTGAAAGTTAGTTACTTTACCGGAATACCCCTTTAAGCAATTGGTCTGTGAATAGATAGACTGCTGTGAAAAGAGCATGGGAGCTTCTTGTTCTCCCTGTTGAAAGAAAGGGATGCAAATGAGCTCTTAACAAACTCTTCCTCCGAGGGGTTGCCCCTCATCAGTGCAGAGCAGAGAGTGCTGTCTTAAAGGGGTTCTCCAGTCTAAACCTAAATTTGGGGCATAATTCTAACCTGTGGAGGGAAGAATATTGGTCAGGTACTTACCTTCCACAGCGCAGCCTGTTCCAAGATCCGCCACCTGGTCACGTGACTGCTCCTGTCGGGTTTTCTTGTCTTCTGGTGAGTCTCCGTCTTCTTCTCTTCCTTTCTTGTGCAGTAGACGGAACGTCGTGAATGACGTCACCGCCTCCTGCATAAGAAAGCTCCGCCCACCCATCTTCTCTCACCACGCAAGCGCACTATGCTGTGTGCGCATGCATGGGATTGCCAGACGCTCTCTGCAGTGTACAGGCTTCTATGTGAAGCCTGTACTGACTCCTGCACAGTGTGATGTAAGCGCTGTGCAGGAGTGACAGCATAGCGACCAGCCGCAGAGGCTGATTGCTATGTTTTGCATGTCACTGGGGGCACTTTGGATATCAAACAGGGGGATCTGGCAGGCACAAAAGGGGCACTGGATGGCAAAAAGGCGGAAAATACATGGCACAATGGGGGCACTGGATGGCAAACAAGGGGGCAGTGGAAGGCACAATGGGGGCAGTGGAAGGCACAATGGGGGCACTGGATGGCACAATGGGGCACTGGATGGCACTATGGGGCACTGGATGGCACAATTGGGGGCACTGGATGGCACAATGGGGCACTGGATGGCACAATGGGGCACTGGGGCCTGGGCACAATGGGGCACTGGATGGCACAATTGGGGGCACTGGAGGGCACAATTGGGGGCACTGGAGGCACAATTGGGGGCACTGGAGGGCACAATTGGGGCACTGGAGGGCACTATGGGGCACTGATGGCACTATGGGGCACTGAGTGACAAAGTGGGTCACTGGATGGTACAATAGATAATGAATGGTACTAGGGGCACTGGATGTCACTGTTTTGGGGCTGCCGTGGATGTCACTGTTATGGGGGGCGCCGTGGATGTGAGTGTTATGGGGAAACTCTGGATGACACTGTTATGGGGACACTGTGGATGTCAGTGTTATGGGGACACTGTGGATGTCAGTGTTATGGGGACACTGTGGATGACACTGTTATGGGGGCACTGTGGATGTCAGTGTTATGGGGGCACTGTGGATGTCAGTGTTATGGGGCACTGTGGATGTCAGTGTTATGGGGGCACTGTGGATGTCAGTGTTATGGGGGCACTGTGGATGTCAGTGTTATGGGGGCACTCTGGATGTCAGTGTTATGGAGGCACTCTGGATGTCAGTGTTATGGGGGTACTGTGGATGTCAGTGTTATGGGGGCACTGTGGATGTCACTGTCATGGGGGCACTGTGGATGTCACTGTCATGGGGGCACTGTGGATGTCACTGTCATGGGGGCACTGTGGATGTCACTGTCATGTGGGCACTGTGGATGTCACTGTTATGGGGGCACTGTGGATGACTCTGTTATCAAGACAATGTGGATGTCACTAATATGGGGGCACTGTTGATGTCACTGTTATTGGGGTATCTGTGGATGTTACTGTTATGAGGGCACTGTGGATGTCACTGTTATGGGGGCACTGTGGATGTCACTGTTATGGGGCCCTGTGAATGTCACTGTTATGGGGGCACTGTGGATGTCACTGTTATGGGGCGCTGTGGATGTCACTGTTATGGGGGCACTGTGGATGTCACGGTTATGGAAGAGCTGTGGATGTTACTACTATGGGGGCGCTGTGGATGTCACTATTATGGACGCTCAGTATGAGTGATAGGGCTCATGCACAGAACCATATCTGTTTTGCGGCCTGCAAGTCACGGATCAACTAAATAAGGTTACTATCCATGTGTGATTTATATTTTTTTGCAGTCCCACTGAGTTCTATGGGTTTTAGATCTGCATTATGAGGACCAGAATAGGACATTTTCCACATACGGATGTGGAAAGCACATAGACGTCATCAGTGTGTTTTCTACATCCGTATGTCAGTTCTAGTAAAGACAGAACATGTCCTATTCTGGTCCTGAAATTCATAGAACTCAATGGGCCGGCAAAAAATGTGGATCACAAAATGGATATGGTCGTGTGAGTGAGGGTTTAGATACACAGCTCAGCAGGCTATGTCATACTAGATGACATATCACACAGGATAGGATTAGATACACATGTGAAGGCAGAGCCTATGGACTGTCAGTGATGGGATTTAGACACTGAGTGAAAAGTAGATTCATATCTGGGTGTAGAAAGATGGACACAGGAGTTGTAGTGGGTCAGTAGCTGCTGCAGACAGAGCAGTGTGGGGGGCGTGTCCAGCCTGTGAGTCATCACTCACAGTGAAGTGCAGCCAGGCTTGTGTAGCAATAAAGTTATGTATTCAACAAAACAGGAAGGGAAGAAACTAAAAACATCTGCCAGGATAATGTGATGTCTTCCAGGGGGGAAGGAAAGCTCAGACATGAAAAACAGGTATTGGGGGCATATGTATGCATGGTGAGGGGTGTTAGGAGCATAGAAAAAGAATTATGATTTTGGGACCGGACAACCTCTTTAACTGGATAAGAGGCTTAAGTAAGAATTTAGGATGTACTGTCTCTCTTTGGGGAGACTTATAGGCCATACATGCTTCATGGGAATTCTGGGAAAAAGAGATACAAATGAGCTCTTAACAAGCTCCACCTCTAATGTGACCAGAAGTAAGGCAGCTATCCAACAAATTAATGTTCAACCCTTTAAATAGGTCTTGAGACATGACTCAGATATTAAATAAGCCAGCACCTCATTTGCAGACAGCTGTTTCAGAATGATTGCTCCTCATCAGTGCAGAGAGTACTGGTTTAACTGGGTGAGAGGCCTAAGTCAGGATTTGGGAGGTACTATCTCTCCTTGGGGAGAGAGCGCCTTAATCGGCATTAGGAGGCGTGAGGAGACTTTTATAGGCCATACATGCTCCTCTGGAATTCTGGGAAGAAAGGGATGAAAATGAGCTCTTAATTTATTCCCAGAATTCCAGAGGAGCATGTATGTATGCTGGTTTATTTAATATTTGAGTCATGTCTCAAGGCCTATTTAAAGGGTCAAATATTGATTTATAGGATAGCTGCCTTACATCTGGTGGCATTAGAGGCAGAGTTTGTTAAGAGCTCATTTGCATCCCTTTCTTCCCAGAAGTCCAGAGGAGCATGAATCGCCTATAAGTCTCCTCATGCCGAATAAGGCACTCTCTCCCCAAGGAGAGATAGTACCCACCCAAATCCCTATTGAAATTAAAATCAATGCCCAACAGAGTACAGGGCTGGACTGCTCATCTGACATGTCTGGTCATTCCCCTCCCCCACCCCCCACCCCTCATCACTGTCTAAATGCTTTGTTGAAAGGTTCTTTTGTGTTATCGTGATTGAATAGGTATGCTAGTGTAGCATGTATTGTGATGTATAGCGTAGGTTAGCCTGTGTTTTACATGACAATACCATGCTAAAGAGCGACGATTGTAAGTATTTATTAAGTGCTGCCTCGTGGCCTGCTCTGCGTTGCAGTACTAAGTATGTATGTATTGACGATTTGATTGTAATAAAGACGTTTTCAATAAAAAAAAAAATGTTAGATGGGCTGTTAGCAGCTGAGTGGCTCTTCCTCCTAATGGGTTCCTGTGCTAACCTTCCCCTTCATGCTGAGCTACCTTTGCATGTTGTAGAGTCAACCAGCCACTGAAATTGGTGTTGGAGTTGCTTTCCTCATTCCTGACTTCGCTGTGTCCTGGTGTGCCCACCTCAGTACACGGCTTACATATGTACAATATATATCACCTCCTTTATTGTTATCATTACTCCAAAAATCGTGACACTTTTGTGTCTGAATTAAGAAGCAGTACAATAATTAAAGAAAACTACATGCCATTACTCAATTTTTTTATACAGACTTTATCTTGATTTATGCAGAATATGTTATAGAGTGGTGTTTCCATTAAGTTTTGCTGATAGAATTTATATCACATGGACTGTAGAACATTTTAAAATAACATCTATCACTAATGTTTGATGGTATACAATACCTCAAAAAAATATTCATACCCCTTGAACTTTTCCACAATTTTTCATTTTACACCCACAAACTTAAAGGAAATCTGTCACATGATGTTAGTGTTTTAAACTAAAACTATAGCCATGTTCAGTAAAGTACCTTGAGTCTAGATGTGGTCTCCAATCTTTCCTTTCAGCTTCCGTTTTCGTTTTATTTTACTTTTTCTGATATGTAAATTTTCTCTGAAGGAGCCCAGAGGGGCGTTAGGGAGCCCAGTAACGCCCCCCTCCTGTGCCCAGCCCGTCTTCTTACTTGTACAAAACACGCCTAATCAGGGAAGGACTAACGGCCCATATTAGCATTGTAGGCCGCCACCCCCCTCAACTACATCACGGCAGCTCTGGAAACCACTCGCTGCCTGCTTTGCCCGGCCAAAATCTCACGCAGGTGAAATCTCGCGAGATTTTGGCCGGGCGAAGCAGCCAGCTCTGCGAGTGGTTTCCAGAGCTGCCGTGACGTAGTTAAGGGAGGCGGCCTACAATGCTAATATGGGCCGTTAGTCCATCCCTGATTAGGCGTGTTTTGGACAAGTAAGAAGGCGGGCTGGGCTCCGGAGGGGGGCATTACTGGGCTCCCTAACGCCCCTCTGGCCTCTTTCAGAGAAAATTTACATATCAGAAAAAGTAAAATAAAACGAAAACGGAAGCTGAAAAGAAAGATTGGAGACCACATCTAGACTCAAGGTACTTTACTAAACATGGCTATAGTTTTAGTTTAAAACTAGGGATGAGCGAACTTTTGAAAAGTTCGGTTCGCTTCGCTTGGGCGAACTTTCGTGAAGTTCGGATTCGTACGAACCGAACCTAAAACTAACCTTGCTATAACGGCTGAATAATTGCTGCTACAATAATGGGAGTCTGATAGGGTATAGTTTCGTGTACTTGCAGTTGCTATTACAATGAAAAAAGGGGAAAAAATCCAAGTGACTTCAACAACGGCGACGCAAAATATACGCATATTTGAGAATTTACACTAATGCTTACGCTAATGCGAACATTCCCGCACAAATAACGAACATACAGTGTAGCGTTGTCAAAGGTACGCTACTTTACTGAATGAATATGTACGCATTAGCATACGCATACACTGCGTCTGCGAACATTCCTACTCAAGTAACGAACATACAGTCTAGCGTTGTTAAAAGTACGCTACTTAACGGAATACGTACGCATTAGCGTACAAATCTGTAGCGTAATATTCTCACAAATGCTTCGTACGTACGTACACACACACGGCGTAGAGGCATAGCGATGGCAAAACGAGCAGCTGCGTTTAGCTCTGATGAGCTCAAATACATGGTCCGTGTCATGGACAGGGAGAACTATGATGGCCCACACCGCCATCAACATGTCCACAAAAAGGAGGTCATAGAGGTGGTGATCCGAGGCCTGCTACATCGGTGTAGGACTGTGCGGACCCCGTGCCAGATACAACGCCGATCGTGGGATCTAAAAATAAAGACCCCAGAGTGTCTAAAGGAAATACGGGAGGAGATAAGAAGGGGTAAGTAACAAAATATTTAAAAAGTAAAATCATGTTAATAAATTAGTGTACTGTATTGTATATATACGAGTCAGGGTTGCTAACCGTCCACAAATTTCTGGACAGTCCGTAAAAATAGGCAACTTTTTTCCTCTGTCCGTGAAAAAAATAGGTGTCCGTGATTTTTTAGAGGCTGGTGATACTAGATTATTTTGGTGGTAATTATCATCATTTTTCAGCTCACAGTAAATGGTAGTAATGAGTTCTGATCAGTATATTGAGCTATAGACCTTTATTACTTTATATTTATCCTTCATTATGGTTTTCAAATTTTTCCTTAAAAAATGTTGGCCGTCCATGATTTTGGGATAAGTTGTCCAAAGTTGTCCAGAAAAAAAAAATGTGGTTGGCAACCCTGATACCAGTGCCAATAATGAAAACCGTATAGAAGGACAACGTGGGCGTGCGTGGTGCGCTGCAGAAATTTTCTTTCATGCTAGGCCACGCCTCTAACTCCACTCAAACAAGTGAAGGTATTCCCAGATACGTACCCCTTCCCAGTAATTTGCCTTAGGCTACTTTCACATATGTGGTGGTAATCCGGCAGGCTGATCCGCGGTATTTGTCCTGCAAATTCCGGACGTTCTTGCTGGATAGCGGCCGGTTCAGCGCCGTCACCCATTATTGTTGATGGGGCTGGCCGTTCTCCCTTTTGTGTCAGGCAAATGCTGGATCCGGAGAGATCCGTTGGGCTGTTCTCGGACGTAACAGCCCACAGGATCTCTTGCGCTAGTATGAAAGTACCCTTAGATATATGCCCCTTCATAGTTAGTACTTCCTCCTCCTACACACAGACTCAAAGACATGCTCATGCTGCATCTAATGTGTCTGGAGTGGGCGATATCAAAAATATTCACACGATAAAGATATTAAGAAATTTATTGCAATAAATAATACCCATTTAGAATAAAAAAACACTTGGGGCCACAAGGAGAAGACATTATACTGTATGTGGGCAGCCACAAGGAGACATTACACTGGACGTCGGGGAAGGTGAAGGGACTGCTCCCTGCTTACCGTCACGCGTCTCTGCTTCTTATGGATGCAAAGACAGCTGACCACGGGACATAGCCACCCATTCCCGGACTCAGCCGCTAAAATCCTGACAGTCTAGCCTAATCCGGAACGGTTGGGACTGGAGCTATGGTATACTAGTGCATTGTATGTGCTGTATTTATATTTGTTATGTTTGTACCTGCAGAATGTGACACACAGACATCTTTTATTCATTCATTCAACCCTCCCAAGAAATGCCCCCTCCATCAAATATGCATCCCAGATATTCTATGATCCCTTAACTTGAAATGCCCACTCCACATCATATGGCCCTCCTCTCACCCATAATATCTTCATAGTAGTATACAGTGTTGGTATTAAAAACGGTCATCATAACAATTGTGTACGGATTTATGTTGCAGAGCGACGTCAACGACGTCAAGGCCAGTTGGCCCCGGCAGGACCTGCAGCTTCATGTAAGTGTAAACATATTTCATTAATTTTTAATCCAGGCTATGTGGGAGTGCAGCTGCAGTGATATAAGAGCACTAGTGGTTAGGAATGGGATCCAGCCCCAAACTATTAAGATGTATCAACATCAGCAATTACAACTGTTCATTTGAGTTGAATGAAATGCCATTATTTAATGATTTTTTACAGCTGCTGCACCACAGGGGCCCTCTACCCCGCCTCAACCCCAGCCACAGAGGAGCCCACCTGCCCCTCCAACAGCCCCCGAGGAAGAAGGTAGGTAGACTGTGTAACACCCCAGAGTAGTGTTACAACTCTGCGTAACCAGCTTCTATCTGTGTGCTACTCTAGAAACGTAATTCTGTGCATTGATGTCATCACCAGCATTAATATGTATTATATTCAATGTTATGCAACTGTTTCCCATGTAATGTACCTGGTGGACCAGCAGGTGTCAGTAAATACTATGGCAGATTCAGATGTAGTTTTACCAGAACGGTACGGTCCTTAGTCCATTCTGACCCCGTCTGCTGGAGAGAAGTTATGTTTTTCCAACTTCCTGCAGTGAGGAGGAAAGGACTGTTTAGTCAGGGAGTTGTCCCCTGTACCCTGATTGGGGAGGACATGTGCAGGACAGCAGAGCACCTTCAGCTCTGCTGTACCCTAAAGACAGAGTAATATAGCCAGCAATAAGGCACAACAATACTCTCAAGGGAAGCCAGACTTAAGAGGTAACCTCAGCTTAGAACAGGAAGCCTGAAACCTGAATTTCCAAGCATCTGCCAAGTATAAGCAATAAGCTGCACTTGCTGGACACCAAGCTGAAGGATGCATTCAAAGTTAAGTCAATAAAACTACGTTGGACCATTCCCAAAAGTCTGCGCATCATTCCCATCTGACGACCCTCAATTACTACTACTAGTAATTTTCTGCAGCCGGAGCCACCGCCTGGGGCCTGTTCATCTCACGAGGTAGGAACACCGTGACAATCCCACCAAAGACTTAAGTGGCCTAAATACCCCTTGGCACTCCTACCCCTGGGACATAAAGGAAAATCACCTTAGAGGGCCCTGGAGGGGGAAAGGGTCGCCCCCGTAGCAACCACGGCACCCTGGGCACTGCAACTGCCGAGACTGAACTCTCTAAACCCCCCACCAAACCACCCTCGCAGCCGGCCAATAAAACACACAACACCTTAAGTTGGGTAAGGGTCGGTCACAGCTTTATTTTCTTATCTTATTCCAAAACTTCAACTTGTTGACCATAAACACCATAACCCGGAGTATTGAAGCGCTATGCCCCACAGCGTTCTGTGGGCAAGTCTGCCTTCTTCTCCGTCTGAAATCGTCAACCGACCTCTGCTGTGACTTGCAATGTAAAACACTGAAACAAACCAGAAATGAATCAGAAAAAGTAAAGAAAACGATGAAATAATGGGGAAGGGAGGGTGGGAAGCTTTCAGTGAAGATGCTGGAGAAAGAGGCCGTCCCCCTATCAGGGCCATCCTTTTAACCCCTTAGCCGCTACCACCACCTCAGCCAACCAGGACGCAGGGGTGTTGGTTAAAAGAAACACCCTCTCGCTGGTAATTAGAAACAGTGTCCACAAGAGAAACACCCCCGCGGGCAGAACCATTTTTTCCCCTTGCTGCAGGCTGAGTTTATTAACCCTTTAATGCACCACCGCTCGTCAGTCATAGACGCCTTCACTTAGTCACCTCGGCGTCCGCTAAAATCAAAAGTGTAATTGGTGGAACTTCTGTCTTCAAAATAGAATCTAAATTTATGCTTTATCTTTTGTAGCTCCAACCGTCAGGGAGGCTGAGTTTTCCCCAGGACCCTGGGAGGACCACGCCGTATGGGTGTCTAGTAAGTACAAAGCCATAATTCACATAAGTGAAATATTCTCAAGCACTAGGATCATGTCACCCAACATGTTATGATAACTAGACTGTGTACACATTATGTTCTCCAAGTGGTTAGTGAAGCAGACATATCACAATAATTTTAAAATCAAGGTAGTGAAAGAAGTAGAAACTAGAGTTACACCAAAAATATTTAAGAAAAAGGTGACATACATCACATAATATTATAGTACATTGGCAATCTCTTTTTAACAAAGTGAGAAACAGCCCTGCACCTCACATAGATCCAGAGATCTGCCCCAATTACTCTGCTACATCAAGCTGGTTACTCAAGGGTAGTGTGACTAGTGTCTATTCTGCTGCATGTCAAGACTCCTGTCCATCTCTCCCTATCACAGCTCAGGACAGGAGGCAGTTGAAGATTTAAACTGAGCATGTGCGGCCTTCTCAGTGAGCAGTTCTAAGAAATAAGAAAGAAAAATGGCTCAATAAAGATACATTTCACTGAATAACAGAGTCAGTTCTAGTAGATATACAAAATATTTTATGACATGCAACTGCTAAAGTATTCAGATCCAGGTGCTGCTTTTAAAGTTTAGAATATTTTTCTTGGGACAACCCCTTTAACTCGATATTACTAATTATATTACGGTTTCCACCCCTACAGATATACCCACAGATTTCGAGGTGGATGCCACTGTACGGCGATTTGGAGAAAAACTATATGCTGCCTCCTACGCAGCCTCCAGCTGGACCACCAGGAGCTGAGACAAATGATGGCCGCAAGATGCCAAATTCCGGCGTAATTTTTATTTTCTTTATTTTTTTTGTATTTATTTTGATTTCAAAGTTGTAACGTTCTAAGTTATTATTATTATTACTTAAATAATTCTTCAGAAACCTGTGTTTTTATTGTTTTTTTAAACCTTTAACCCCTTCCTGACATACTGTGAAGAAATATTGTTAGGAAACATATATTGACTTGTACATAAGGAGCAAGTGCTGCCACAAATTACACGAAACAATTGTGGTTAGAGAGGCCCGTGAAAAATGTTTAAAAAAATTTTAAATACATTTTTTTTTAAAAAAGGCCTGGTGTGGAACAGACTCTTGAAAACATTATGGTAGAAGGCCTGTTGGTGAACAGACCCTAAAACATTATATTTGAGGGACTGGTGGTGAACAGACCCTTGAAAACATTATGGTTGAAGGCCTGTTGGTGAACAGACCCTAAAACATTATATTTGAGGGACTGGTGGTGAACAGACCCTTGAAAACATTATGGTAGAAGGCCTGGTGTGGAACAGACCCTAAAGCATTATATTTGAGGGACTGGTGGTGAACAGACCCTTGAAAACATTATGGTTGAAGGCCTGGTGGTGAACAGACCCTAAAACATTATTTTTGAGGGACTGGTGGTGAACAGACCCTTGAAAACATTATGGTAGAAGGCCTGGTGTGGAACAGACCATAGAAAACATTATTTTTGAGGGCCTGGTGGTGAACCAGTAGGGTTGAGAAGAGACAAGTTGAGGAGGAGGAGGAGGCAGCACTTGATTGCACCCAGTATGTTTCCAAATAGACAATTGATGGTGATGGCATTAGTAGGAGCAGTATTCTTTTGGACCCAGAAGGGCCTAGTACAGAGAACTGAAGTTGGAAGCTAAGAATATGCAGGCTTGTAAAAATCAGTTTTTATACACGACAAAATGTTGATGTTGAGTTACAGCTAGGCTAGTAGGATACGGATACGGTGAAATAAACAGACAACCTCACCCACAGAATCCATGAGGTGAAGAAAGGACATTTAAAAAGGCACAGATTCAAGAAGGCTTTACGCCAGTTCCATTATCCAAAAATACGTGTCCAATTTTCATGAACTGGACAACTCACTGGCACTCGCTTTACAAATTGACGCAACTACTCTGGTGTAAAACCTGTTGAATCTGGGCCTATGGCTGTTGGCAAGACATATATATATATATATATATATATATATATATATATAATCTTTGATACACCAGTTTGATGTCCTAACCGAGTGCAGCGCCCAACCCAATGGATGTATGCTTTTGTGTTTTTAAAGTGCTGTCACACGACCCCAAAGGCATAAGTGAATGGGGCCATATCTATCCGCAAAATTGCGAATAGATACAGCCCCATTCACTTCTATGGGGCCGGGATCGGCGGCGGCAGGGAGCTAGCTCCATGCCGTGGCTCCTATGAAGAAAGTGCTATAGTTGTCCGTGCGCATGGACAACTATAGGCATTTTCAATTCCCGGGCGGCCCCATTGAAAATGTCTATAGTTGTGCGCGCGCACGGACAACTATAGCACTTTCTTCATAGGAGCCACGGCATGGAGCTAGCTCCCTGCCGCCGCTCCCGGTCCCATAGAAGTGAATGGGGCTGTATCTATCCGCAATTTTGCGGATAGATACGGCCCCATTCACTTACTGTGGTGTGAATGGGGCCTAAGTTTCTGGGTCAAGTAAGGGCACAGAAAGTAATTAATTGCCTGGACTTATCTTTTAAAGTGGGTAGGGGAAAAACCCCTGATGGGGTATGGGAGTGACTTTCCCGCCCTCTCTTTGGTCACTCCCAAAAAACCTCACCCTATGGGTACCTTCACATGTGGTTGCGGGTCTGCTGAGTAAAATCAACAGGGCATTTTTATACCGTTCACCAATCGGCGTTCAGTACTATGGTGCCGTCTGGACATACGCAGTTCTGCGCTGAACTGGGTATTTGCGTCCAGCCCCATAGTACTGAAGGTGGCATAAAATCAGCCAACGATGCGCAGTGGATTTTAGGCAGCAGAGAACCCCAAAAAAGCATCCCATTGTAAAGGCACCCGTAAATAAGGCAAGTTAACCTGCCTTTCAGCAACTGTTTGTTGCTGTAACTGTGGAGGTTTTTTATATTACAGCTGAAGGACAGCAGCCTCCATGATATATACCCCATAGACAGCCTTATTCCACGTGTGACTGCATGAGAGGCGTGAAATCATTCGCACAGAGAAGAACCCCATCGGGATTTGCGGTGCGAGATTTTACTACTCTCATGATATCAACAAAATACCTCAAGAACAGTAAGTACCCGCTCACAAAACGGTGAGTAGCGTTCCTTGGCACGGGTGCCAGGGATAGAACCCCACGGCTATAGTTCACAAAAGGTGAAATCCCCACTTTGTGAAGCATAGTCGTGGGGATTATTTTAGGGATGGTACTGTTCTTGGGGTATGGGTTGGACGGTGCACCGGTATGAGGCATTAAGCTGGTGTGGAGATGTTAAATGGCCAACACACCATGGGCATTAAATTTGGAGATGGGGTTCTGGTTATTTAAATCTATCCTAATTAAGTAGGGAATTTTTAAGGTGATTTTTTTTTTTAATTTGGGGTCTAAGGGGGGAACATTACTGAATAAGTTAAATTATGGATTTTTATGTTGGGCACGTATTTGGGATCTTAAGGTCATTTTCTTAGACACACGGATTGCCATGCAAGATGGGTGACTGATGACTTAGTCATTCACATCAGGCAGGGGGGTGGTATAATCCAATGTAATCCAGGCACGATTCATCTTTATAAAAGTCAGCATCTCAACACTGTGGCAAGAGAGCCTCGTTCTTTGCGGTGTTACGATGTTACCCGCCACACTGAACACCCTCTCTGACGCGACACTACTGGCTGGGCAGGACAGCAGAGCCAAAGAAAACTCTGCCAGTTGAGGCCAAATGTCCAGTTTCTCTGCCCAGTACTGCACGGGGTCGGTGACACTTTGGGGCAGGGTACAATCCAGGTAGGCAGTGACCTGGTGGGTGAGCTCATGCTGGTCTATCCAGGGTGGCCAGCCAGTATTGGTCCCTCTGGCGGATGTCCACAATCCAGCTGTCACTCCTCAGACACTCCCGCAGGCACCTTGCCATCTGCACCAAGGACAATGAGCGCCTCTCCTCTACACTGTCCTCGGTATAGTTCCAGGGTCTGCTGGGGTCTTCCTCTGCTTCCTCTACCACCTCATCCTCCATCTCCTCCTGTGATTGAGAGGCAGAGAAGCCAGGTGGCGGTGTGTGGAATGGCTGGGCATGGACATCTTCCTCCTCCTCACCCTCCATCTGCACTTCATCCATCTCTGGGCTCAAGGCGATGTTCAGCCTTGGAGTGGTGGCCTGGGAATCCTCGCTGATGATGGTTTTCAGCGCACTTTCCAGAACATGGACGAGTGGGATGATGTAGTTGATCCCATCGTCATTCCTGCTCACAAACAAAGTCGCGTCCTCAAAAGGGATCAACAATAGGCAGACTTCACGCATCATCTGCCAGTGTGTGACTTGGAAGTCGCAGTGTGGCGTGAAGCTGCCTGATTGCCCCATGAGGTAGTCTGTAACGGCTGACCTTTGCTCGTACAGGCGGTCCAGCATATGGAGGGCAGAATTCCAGCGTGTTGGCACGTCGTAGATTAGCCGATGTTGGGGCAGACTGCGCTGTCTCTGGATCCTGAGCAGGGTGTTCCTTGCAGTGTAGGAGTGGCTGAAGTGTTTGCACACTCTGCGTGACATCCTCATAAGGTCTTGTAGTGCAGGAAATGATCTAAGAAACCTGTGCACTATGAGGTTTATCACATGTGCCATACAAGGTGTATGACTCAGCCCTCCCTGCTGCACTGCAGAGACAATGTTCCTCCCATTGTCTGCTACCACGCTTCCCACCGTTAGTTGACGTGGGGTCAGCCATTGATCTACCTCCTCCCTGATGGTCCAGAGGAGCTCCTGCCCACTGTGTCTCCTTTCACCCAGGCTCACCAAATGGAGGATAGCCTGAGAGCGCCGGGCCTGACATCGGTGGTAAGACACCGGGGCAGGTTGGACTGCAGTAGAAGCGGCGGATGTTTGCAAGGTGGTGGAGGCAGAACTTCTGCTTCCTGCTGCTGGCCCCCTAAAGCACTGTGGAGGTGACAGTGGCAAGAATGGGCCAACTTCCTGATGGTCTTCTGGGAGGATGTTGACCCAATGGGCAGTAACAGACATGTACTGCCCTTGCCCATAATTTGAGGACCAGACATCAGCACTCAGGTGCACACTCTTGGACACCTAGAGTCCCAATGAGTCGCCCACCTTTTTTTGCACATAACTGTGCAGTGATGGGACAGCTTTTCCAGAGATGTAGTGGCGGCTGGGGACTCGCCATCTGGGGTGTGCACATGCCATGAAATCCCTGAAAGGCTGGGAGTCCACGAGGTTGAAGGGCAGGGACTGAAGCACCAGCAGCTTAACCAGGTGTCCGGTCAGTTTCTGGGCCATGGGATGGCTGCTGGAATACACCTGACGTCTGCCCATGGACTCAGTCAGGGATTGCTGCCTCATTAGCGGTGTACATGGCAGTGACACTGTGCCGCTGCTGGCAACTGAGGCTGACGAGCCCTGAGTTCCAGTGAGAGGATGCTGCATGATGGGATCTGCAGTGTATGGTGCATCCTGACAGGAGGTGGTATTGGGGGTCACGGTTCTTACAGGCCTGTTGGCGTTGCCTTTCCATATGCTTTCGCATGGATGTTGTCCCGAGATTATCACCCCTACCACGACTGACCCTCTCATTGCACAGCAGGCACAAAGCGATATGCTTATCTGTCCCCAGGCGGAAGAACTGCCAGACGACTGAGGACCATGGTTTGCTGACAGCCACGGGGGGTCTTGCTGGCTGTTGACTGCCACTGCTGCCTGAGGGTGCCCTCTCAGGACCAAGGCTTTGAGAGGGTGATCTCTGCCTGGTAGCTTCTATTCTACCCCTCCCTCTTGTGCCTCGGTTGCTTGCAACAGTGGGATGTTGCTGCGTCGGTGGCACCTCTATTTCATCCACCGATGATGCTGAGGATAATGCTGCTTGAGGGCGCCACGTCCGATCAGCGACATCATCATCAAAGTCAGGACCACTGCTACTTTGCTCCGGTGGCTGGGACAGGATATCAGGTGTGGCACTGGATGCCCTCCCTGGCTCTGTTCACTGCTTACAGCCAACACCTCCTCTGGAGTCTTAGTACGTTCCACCCGCTGACTTTGGTGGACTTCCTCCTCCTCCTCCTCATCACTAAAAAGTGGTAGAGACTCCAAGGGCAGATCAAGGTTTGCAAAGAGTTCCCTGGCAGAAGGTGCCCCAAAGGAGAGTGGCATTCTAATAACAGGGGACGGGGCAGAGGACTCTCGCTGACCGTCCCATGTAAGGGTGGGTGTCGGATGATCCAGCCGATGCTTGACTCCTCGTTTGGGAGCTTTGGGTGGTGGAACTGGAGGATTGGGTAAGCCAATCTAGAACCGCTAGCTGTGTGGTTCTTACTTGACCAGTGGCCATCAGGGGTAGCTGCACCCTGCTGCCACGCCTGTTACCCCGGCTGCCACCGGGCCTGGTGCTGCCACTTTTCCTACCCTCACCGCCTGGTGTTGCACTCCTTGCCTGGGAAGTGCTGGAAGTAGGACGCTTGGACATATTTTTATTGTGTGGGGGAAAATTAAATGAAATAAATAAATAATTTTTTTTTATACTTTTTTAAACTTTATTTTTTTATAAACTTTTTTTTTACCTTTTTTTTAAACGTTTTTTTATAACTTTTATAAACTTTTTTTTTTTTTAAAACTTTGTTTATAACTTTTTTTGGAGTTGTTTTTTAAACTTTTTTTGTTGCGGCTAAACGGGGTTGACGACACCCCAGCTGAGCAGCAACGTGTAGCGTGTACGGTCACGGAACAGGAATCCTACCTGTCCTGACTCTTTTCTCTCTTTTTTTTTTCTCACCCTATCTCTCCCTAGATGTCACAATTGTTTTATTTATATGACTTCCTCTCCCTGTCTCTACCTATCTCTTGCTTTCTCAGCCTCTTTCCCTATCTATCACCTTAACTTCTATATCTAGCTTTCTCTTCCTCTCTCCTGCTTCTCTCACTAACCCTTTCTATTTCTTCTCTATCTCTCCCTGTATCTATCTACTTGTTTGACTATCTATCTATTATAGATCTATCTATCTATCGATCTATCTATCTAGCTATCTCTTTTCCCTCTCTATCTATGGAGCTCCTTTCTCTCGGATGTCTGAAGACGCACTGACAAAATGTCGGCGTGCTCAGGCACTTCCCGGGCTGTGGGGGTGACGTCACACATCTTGTTTTTCACAGAAAACCAGGATACAAGG
>ONZH01019253.1:0-18416 GCA_900303285.1 Rhinella marina
GGACACCTCCTACATGAAACCCTGGCTCAATTCCTGTCTATTCTATGTATGAATCAGGCCCAAAGGTAGGCAAGTTCATACACGACAACACCGAACTGACCCTATAGGACCCTGGAACTAATGACAGGAATGAGTCTACCTGTTCCTCCAAAATGAAGGACGAACAGGAGTCTTCCCTAAGGCCTAATAACAAAACACACAGAAGGGAAAAGGAAACTTATCTTTCAGTGAAGAAATGGAGGCTCCAGGATCTCAGCTGAAAACCAAACTGCTGCTCACCACAACAACAACTGAAGCTATAAACCGCAAGGAATAGTGGGAGAAGAAGCAATAAATAGGGGAGGGACAATTACCACACCAGGAACACCTGAGGGAAAAGGGTGTGGTAAATACAAACAACAAAAAGGGAAAACATGTCAGATTATACCACGTGTTGCCAATCTGACAGACCTCCTGTTATCTGTTATAGGAATGTCCGTGACAGTCAGCCGCTCTAGTACACCCACAAACTTAAGTAGACATACAAGCTAAATAGCGGACATAGTAAGCAGGCTGCGGGAAAAACTGGATGACATAAAAAAAACGCTCTTACCAGAACAATTTTTTTTTTTGGTCAATTATCTTTTTATTGTTTTTTAATAAAGGCGATTACAACAGTAAACAGACGTGCAATTTTTACCTGTAACAAATTTAGAGCATTCAATAAAGAGCCCCAAAGGGGAGCCAGGCTGCTCTAATTAACTACCAGGCTCCACACTCCTTGGAGCACAGCCAAAGTAAGTGCTTCAAATAGTTAGTTACTATCTAAAATACTACATGATGGAATACAATGCCATCAAAACATAGTAAAGAAACGATTTACCAGTTACGAAATAGAAATTGGAGAAAGTAGCTGACAGATATTCAAGGCTTCAGGAGGTGCTGAAAGCACGCTATTATATTGTGTTGTGCCTGGAACGCACGGGGGAGGACCACACGATTCCCAATATTCAACTTCTAACTTAAGCAGTATATAGATAGGGTTGAAGGTCTTCATGTGCAGGGTAGGGTAGGCCACAAAAGCTCATTGCTAAAGAAGCTGGCTGTTCACAGAGTGCTGTATCAAAGCATATTAATGGAAAGTTGAGTGGAAGGAAAAAGGGTGGTAGAAAAAGGTGCACAAGCAACAGGGAGAACTGCAGCCTTGATAGGATTGTTAAGAAAAGGCCTTTCCTAAATTTGGGGGCGATTCACAAGGAGTGGACTGGTGCTGGAGTCAGTGCTTCAAGAGCCACCACACACAGACGTATCCAGGACATGGGCTACAAGTATTGCATTCCATGTGTCAAGCCTCTCATGACCAATAGACAATGCCAGAAGCGTCTTACCTGGGCCAAGGAGAAAAAGAACTGGACTGTTGCTCAGTGGTCAAGGGTATTCTCAGATGAAAGTAAAATTTGCATTTCATTTGGAAATCAAGGTCCCAGAGTCTGGAGGAAAAGTGGAGAGGCACTCAATCCAAGCTGCTTGAGGTCTAGTGTGAAGTTTCCACAATCAGTGATGGTTTGGGGAGCCATGTCATCTGCTGGTGTAGGTCCACTGTGTTTTATCAAGACCAAAGTCAGTGCAGCCGTCTACCAGGAAATTTTAGAGCACTTCATGATTCCCTTTACTGACAAGCTTTTTGGAGATGGAATTTTTAATTTCCAGCAGGACTTGGCACCTGTCCACACTGCCAGCCAAAAGTACCAATACCTGGTTTAATAACCACAGTATCGCTGTGCTTGATTGGCCAGCAAACTCGCCTGATCTTAACCCCGTAGAGAATCTATGGGGTATTGTCAAGAGGAAGATGAGACACCAGACCTAACAATGCAGACGAGCTGAAGGCTGCTATCAAAGCAACCTGGGCTTCCATAACACCTCTGCAGTGCCACAGGCTGAACGGCTCCATGCCACGCCGCATGCAAAATGAGCCACAACCAAGTATTGAATGCATTTACTGTACATACTTTTCATTTGGCCAACATTTCTGTGTTTAAAAAAAAATTACAGTTGGTCTAATATAATATTCTAATTTTCTGAGATAATGACTTTTGGGTTTTCCTTGGCTAATCATCAACATCATCAACATTAACAGAAATAAACACTTGAAAAAGTTCACTCTGTTTGTAATGACTATATAATATATGTTTCACTTTTTGAATTCAATTACTGGAAACAAAACTACTTTTTGATGATATTCTAATTTATTGAGATGCACTTGTAAGTCCCTATATTCGACAAACATCTCCAACAAAGTGGAGTAACTGATGGAAACATGGCATGTAGGGCTACTGGGGTCTTGTACCCTCTGCTTTACCAGAACAATTTTTTGATCATTATAGTCCCAAAGGCTATCTTAACCAAGCAGCTGTGCTAACATTGTACCACAGATCTGATTCATGCCTTGGGACTACCAGGGAACTTCACAGTGGAACGATTGCATTGCTTGGGAATGGTGAGGATGCAGCAAAATGGCGGGAATGCAGGTTGACTGAGACCTGTTATCATAAATACTTGGACTAAATGGGTGTTCAAGTAAGCTAAAATCCAGTCCTGGTCAGTAATCATAAGATGTTGGTATTTGGGGACTATTCAGTTGAAGTGGCAAGAAACTCACGCATTTTCAGCAGTTTGCACATCACTTGTGCAGAGGCAGATATGATTATATATATATATATATATATATATATATATATATATATATATATATATATGAATTTCCCTGCAATATCTGGTGACACTCAATATTTACCAAAAGGATGGAGAAGTGGAATCATTCAATAATCCAGACACTGCTGGGATATATGGAGCATCCTTAGAATCATCAGGGAATTTGTTGGAATCGAACAGAATAAATGAGAAGGCGGTGGACATTGTTTGTTTCTTCAGCGCAGGGAGACTGGGACACTACCAAGCCTTAGGACCGAACTAAAACTGATAAGTGACTGACGATATAATGTTTTGCTGATATTCCTGGAGTAGCAAATACAGAGTGGTGGTGATATATGTTAGTTTAATGGGGAAAGTAATCTAAATCTATATGGCAGGCACAATGGGTTGAAGAGGAAGGTTGCTGTTGATGGGTGTAGTACAGAGTCATGTATGAAAAAAGAGAAGTCCGAAACAAAACTCTCCAATGGCAGCACTTATTTTCTCATCATGACAGGTTATAGTTTGTGTTCAGTTTGGGAATGGGTACTTTATTGTGGGGTTGTAATCACCTTTTGCAATTGGGGAGCCACTAGAAATAGCTTCAATCGAGGTAACAAAGATTGTTACTTGGCCTATTTTGTTTCATAGACTGCTGATATATCAGATTGTGGCTTGTGTAAATGATAATGCGGGGGAACAGTTCTGTTTGATTAATGTGCATGTGCCAAATGACTTGAATGAAGGGTTCTTCCAGGAGCTAGAACATGAGTCTAGGAGGCCAATCTAGGAATTTAATACTAGGAGGTGACTTGAACGCAGTGGGAAAAGTGACTAAGGATAGGAAAAGAAAGGAAAAAAACCCAATGCAGCAGCACTCTGCAAACACAAATAATGTACAATAATGCCATAGTCATATAAAACATTCTGGTGCTAGTGCTATGCTTATTTTGCAAAATTGAGAATCTTGGCAAATCATCTTGTACAAAATATTTGAGCCCGTCTGCCATGCGTCATGGCGTTCTCTTTAAGATGGGAACCTAACACTATTTTCCACCTGTTATGTGCCATAATGGCCACCATAAAATTCAGTATGCTCTCAGTATATGTATTCTAAGCTGTGAGGCACCAGGAGAAGTATAGAGTGGGCTCAGCATGCTTGTTGGTACATGCATCCCTGGATTTAATGGAGGCCTTTAAGGCACCAAAAATGGCAAAGGCAGAGTGGACCCAGCATGCATGTGGAACCAACACTCACTGAATTTTATGGTAGGCATTATGGCACATAACAGGTAGAAAATAGTGTTAGGTTCCCGTCTTAAAGAGAACGCCTTGATGAATGGCAGATGGGCTCAAATATTTTGTACAAAATGATTTGCCAAGATTCTCGATTTTGCAAAATAAGCGTAGCATTAGCACCAGAATGTTTTATATGACTATGGCAATATTGTACATTTTTTGTGTTTTCAGAGTGCTGCTGCATTGTTTTTTTTTCCTTTGTGTCTCTAGCCATGGCAGCGCGCACCTGCACTTTGGATGTGCTGACTGACCCCCTTTTTTGCAGTTGTAAGGATAGGAAAAGGACACTAGTGAGCACTGGGTGAGTGCGAAAACAAGACACCACATTCCGCCAATTTGTAGACACATCTGGTTTGGATATTTGGCGTATACACAATCCAGTGATCTCGTATTGATTACTTTTTGCTTTCTAGAGATATGCTAGGAAACATTACCAAAGTGTCTATAAAAGAAATGGTGATTTTGGATTATTGCCCAATAGTTTTGTGGAACGGGGATGAATACCCAAAAAGTACTGATATTCTTTGGCGCCTAATGATGCAATTGCTATAAGTTAAGGAATTTTTTGCTATCTTGAAAGGGTGGTGGGGAGAATACCATACAGACAATGAAGAACATAGGGAGACACCGGCCCTTTTCTGGAATGCCATCATGGAATCCTGACTTGGCCAGAGTCAGGGAAAATGGCAGCCTCAAGCTGGATGACTGCTCCTACTCTCCTCCTGCTCTTAACTTGAGTTGCTTCTTCTCTCAACTCCTTACTCTGAACTCTTATCCACTGCTGGTTTCCTGTTACTAGGCCTTATATAGAAGGCAGAATGCCACCATCTAGTGGTGGTTAGGTTTATTACAACACTCAGCCATAAAGGTTTTTCCTATGCATTACAAACATTATTCTATCAGCATACATAATGATAACATGACATGGGATGACATGGCTATATAAAATACAGTTTGTAGTGTCCCTTTCACACAACAAGTGGGACACTGCATACCCCACTTCTTTAAATTAAGCCGACCTCTACTTATCTTGACTCGTAGTGGTATCTCCTGAAAAAAGAGTAGAGAGTGCACCGTACGCATATACATTTAAATTACATTCTTTCACATATATTAGCATTATAAAATAACGTCACCTATAAAATAGAGTATAAAATATACATTATTAAATATCAGCATAAATATGAGCAATACAATCTTTATATTTGCAAAAGTGACAAAAAGGGCGTTGTTCTCTTCTTTACTTGACGGTGACGCAATGGGCGTTGATCAATATGGGGAATAAACATAGTCCATGTCAAAATTTAGAGTCTCTCAAAGGCAAAGGTGAACTGGCTTGGTGGTTACATAACAGTCTCAGAAAATGTCCTTCTGGGCACATTACATAAAACATGGTTGTTATTAGTCCCTTTAAATAACATGAAAAGGGGGTAAAATGGGGATAAAATGGCGCAAAAAGGGCGCAACTGGGATTGTAAATATGGCTCCATACATCACTGGAGTCCAGCAGGTAAATTTCCTGATTAATATAAAGTCAGCAGGCTCTAAGGTGGCTCAGGTCCATGGCCATAAATTTTGCCCAAAGAAAAACAAAATAACAAACAACGCACAACCGTGGGCAGAGTCTCTGCAATAGAGTGAAACATAAGTCAATGTGGCTGGTCAGCCGACTTACAGATTTTTCTCTCCTTTAAGGATAGGGATCCTCCTCTGAGGGAACGTCTGTGGTGAGTGGGCTCCCAGAATCCCACTCGTCTGTAAAGCATTCTGACACCTCCTCTGCAGGTCGCATACCTCTGGGGGGTGAAGGGGTGGATGCTGGTGTTGCAGGTGGAGGAGACACTTGGGTTTCCATATTTCTTTTAATAACTCTTTTCCTCCACTCTGTTATTTCTTCTTCTAACTGTTTCAATCCTTCAGTGGGCTGAAAATCCTCTTCAGAGGTGAGGTAGCTTTTACCTCTCTGCTGCATTGTGGTGACAGTCTCTGATGTAGCAATGGCAGGGACCCACAGATACCTGGATTTCTTATTAGAGCCATGTACATTGAATCGGGCGTCAGCCCTTGTGGGTACAGGTTTTTCAAGTAATTCTGAGGCATATTCAGTCTCCCAGTTTTCCACTTCAGGGAGGAATCGGCGTACCCCTGTGGCGTAGGGACCACGGGGACACTCGGCAGGCATAAAGAGAACCTCTTCTCCTGGCTGCAGGTTATGAAGCGGGTCCGGCAGGTCGGGATATTTAACTGCTAGCCGGTTGACAAAATAGTCCCTTCTTGACTCTACATCTGTCAGGAATCCGTACCCCCGTTGCTTATCAAAGACTTTGACGCCCGCGTCTCCTTTCTAGTTCGGGCACGCCTCGGTGGGGTAGCGTAACATCTTATTAGTCATTTTTCAAAGTGCTGCTTACTTTCAGTAATTTTTGCAAAACGGGTCTCCCACAACTCATTTAATTAACTCCTGCTTTGCTTCACATATGTAGATACAGCCATCATGGTGGAATCGACCTGGTCGAATCAGACTGGGAGTTATCCCGAGCATCTCCCACGCTTCCTCTTGGCAGCGACAAAGACACGCGTGGAAATCTCCCGCGACCTTGCGCTCTTTTGGGTCCATTACAGCTTAGTCAAGTTCAAGTATAACTTACACTCCGCCCATTTTAGGATGAGCACCAATCTGGCACGTCCCGCTCTCAGGCAACTAACTCAACGTCAGCTTTGTAACCGCCCCCTAGTTCTCGCGGCACTCAAAATCTAAGGCCGCCTCCGGGCCGCACCTTTACTCAAATGAAACAGTCCACTCAAATTTCAATAGGTGGGGCTTAACAAAAAGGGCGTGAAAAAGGGCCCAGTTAGAGTTCCCTCTAAGCAAAAACTACCAAACTAGGCCCAACAACAACATAAACTGGGCAAAGTCTATGGGGGTTTGAGGTCAAAAAATAGACCCCGTACAGTCATTTAGTATTACGCAATACATTAAAGCGGCTTTTTCAGGCCTACTTAACAGTGGGATTTTCCTTTCTTGAGCAGTTACCTGGCTTGCCTCATTCCTCAGTATATGTGAATCCAACGTCGGATGACGTTATTACTTGATCTTGCAAGATGGATGATGAAGTACTTGCATCTTGGGTCTGTAGAGGTTCAGCCCAAATGGTAGTGGGTTCCGTACACCAGTATGAATAGTATTTAGCAACTTGTTGAAGATGAGCGGTATTAAGTTCATCAATAAGTTCAGGATTTTCTTCCACTTTACGGGGATCCCACACTCTCCTGAGCGGGGTTTCTTCTGGAATTTCTTCCTCCATATTTTTGAGTTCAGTATCGGAACCCGGTACAACTTGTTCTGCAGCAGCAGATTTTAGTAGCTCACATAAACAGGGACTGCCATAACACTTGGATTCAGTCTCTGGTTTGGATCTTGAACGTCGCTTATGAAGCGGTCTTCCAGGGTATTTTCCTTTCTGTCCTGGTTAAACATTTTGGCTACCTTGAGGAGGCTTAGTTGTTAGCGTTCCTGTTATTCTTGAATTGCGGCCTCTAGAACGGGCGCGGAGGGAACGGTCCTCCATGTTGCTTCCTTGCAGGTCTGGAAGGTTCTCTCTTCTGATTCGCCCACCCCCTAGGCTCTTTTGCATAATGGGGGTGGCGTACACTTTGGGCGACATGATGTAAGTCTATGGTGTCGCAACAAACAATTCTTTTCCCGCTTTTCAAATGGGCGAGGACTTGACTTTCCCGCTTTTTGGGGTGGTGATGGCGTAGCAAAAATTAACGGTAATGGCGTTCGGGCGCCATTTTGGAAAAATGTATAGTCCAGCAAACAGTGGCATAAAAACACAAAATTTCCACTTTTTACTTTCTGACACAGCGATCATGTAGCACAATGTTGGCACAATACACTGAGGCGGTTTCTAGCACAAATAAATGTCCAGATGAGACACAGTTCTTGTTTCCAAGAAGGGGCTTATTCACATAAGGCTCACTTGTTTGCATCCTGTTGGCATATGGCGTACAAGTTTGAATCCTGTTCGCATATGGCGTACAAGTTTGAATCCTGTTCGTGATGCCAATTTTCTGCAGCCACCAGCCACAGGGAGGTGTGTGAGTTTAGGGAATTTGTCACAGTGAACACGGTGTAGCCGGTGGTTTTACTCGCGGTTAGTTGAATCTTCCCTGGGCAGTGTGCAGTTGTGTGGAGGGTGGACACGACTTCCCTCAGGGCACGCTCTGTACGCAGGGCTCCAGGATGGTCAGGTGAGGTGCCCTGGATGTTGAGTTTGACAGTGTCGGACAGCTGGGCCCTGGTGTTTCGTGATGCCAGTGTCTTTAGGTAGACACACGCTTGTTGACAATAATGAGGAGGCAGTTTTTGGGATGAACAAGGAACTTTTACTTTTGCCCTGAGGCCGTTCTCCTGAATGCCGTTTACAGTTATTTCAGTTCTGTCAATCACTTCTCCAATATGGTCAATCAATTGCTGGTATTGTAATAATTCCTTTGTAAGTTGGTATTTCAATAAAGTGTTACTTTGCTTTAAGTCTAGTTACACTCCTTTCCTTCTTAGCATGTCAAAGCCACTTGCACTAGTTCTAGCTCTGGATGATTGTAGTATATCTTTATGATATTTCAAGGCAGCTATCCGCCATGGCAGGAATTAGTATTTCAGATACATTACTCCCACGGATGCTGTTACTTTCTCTATGAATATCCTCACTACCCTGAGGGTTCTCAGTGGGGAAAAATACAACTTGTACCTGGTTGTAAAGTCCGTGTCCAGGTGCATTAAGCTTCTCCTGATCACGTCAGTGCTGACAAAGTCCAATAACCATTTGAATGGTGTTCACCTCAGTCAGGCTCGCTTTATCCAGTTAGTTGTTCAGATACTAGTGGCTTAGAAATCGTAAATGCCATCATGGAATCCTGACTTGGCCAGAGTCAGGGAAAATGGCAGCCTCAAGCTGGATGACTGCTCCTACTCTCCTCCTGCTCTTAACTTGAGTTGCTTCTTCTCTCAACTCCTACTCTGAACTCTTATCCACTGCTGGTTTCCTGTTACTAGGCCTTATATAGAAGGCAGAATGCCACCATCTAGTGGTGGTTAGGATTATTACAACACTCAGCCATAAAGGTTTTTCCTATGCATTACAAACATTATTCTATCAGCATACATAATGATAACATGACATGGGATGACATGGCTATATAAAATACAGTTTGTAGTGTCCCTTTCACACGACAAGTGGGACACTGCACCTATCCCATCCAAACTCTCTGGTCACTCCTAAAACCAGGACCAAAAATCAACTTAAACAAAATCGCCCAGCAACCTAATGCTACTGGCGTACTACTTTCTGGTATTTATATCACTGAGTAATACATCCTCAGTGCGATGTACCGACCATCCACGATTCTCCCCTCCAGGTTATTACAATAGTTATTAGATCTCCCCTGAGTCGTCATTTTTCTAAAGTGAATAACCCTAATTTTGATAATATTTCTGGTTACTGTAGTCCACCCATTCCAGTTATCACTTTAGTTGCCGTCCTCTGAACCCTCTCCAGCTCTGCTATGTCTGCCTTGTTCACAGGAGCCCAGAACTGTACACAGTACTCCATGTGTGGTCTGACTAGTGATTTGTAAAGTGGCAGGACTATGTTCTCATCATGGGCATCTATGCCCCTTTTGATGCAACCCATTATCTTATTGGCCTTGGCAGCAGCTGTCTGACACTGGTTTCTACAGCTTAGTTTGCTGTTCACTTAAATTCCTTGGTCCTTTTCCATGACAGTGTTACCCAGTGTTTTACCATTTAATATGTACTGGTGACTTGCATTATTCCTTCCCATATGCATAACCTTACATTTGTCAGTGTTAAACCTCACGTGCCATTTCTCTGCCCAAGCCACCAATGTATCCAGATCCATCTGTATCAGTTTACTGTCCTCTTCTTTGTTAATTACTTTAGTGTTTTCAGAAATACTACCAATGCCATGCCACCAGAGACAACAGGAGCTTAGGGAGTAAAATAAGTAAGTGGTGCAGGAAGGAAGGGGTTGGGTTCATGGAGAACTGGGCCAACTCAGGGGCAGACGTACTGCCTGTGCAGCCGGTTCAGCTTCACAGGGGCCCAGAGTGTGAGGGGGCCCTCCAGCTCAGCTGTCTTTGAGTCCATAGGACGCAAAGACAGCTGATTGTAATGGTGAAACAGGGCCGCCTGCTTCACCATTCATTAGTCCATCCAGTTACTTCAGTCTGCCGTGGCCCCGCCTCCTTACAGCCGAGTCCTGCTGTGGACAGTGTCATGAAGCTCAGCCAGGCCTGTGCTGAGCCACTTCACTGAGGGTAGGTAGCTCCGCCTACTGTTTTGCGATTCCACTAGCTCCGCCCCTTCTGTAGCTCCGCCAACATATTGTCGTCAGCTAGCTGTTCAGCACCTCAGACTTGGTGCTGAATGAGTGAGGCCTGCATTGAGTGACAACTGGAGTCTGCCTGTGTGCCTACTGTCCCTGCCAGGCACTGAATTTGACTAGGTATGTTTTTTTTTTATTTTTTTTTACCCCACCCATCACCCCTGTCCCCTCTGGCCCTTCTGTGACTGTCGGTGTGGGCGCATTCGCACAACCTTGCCGTGTTTTGCAGTCCGCAAATCGCGGATCCGCAAAACCAGGGTGCTGCCCTTGTGTGTTCTGCGACCCATTATAGAAATCCCTATATAATTGTCCATGGTTGCGGACAAGAATAGGACATGCTCTATCTTTTTTGCGTGGCCACGGAATGGAACAACGGATGCGGACAGCACCTTTTACGGCCCTATTGAAATGAATGGGTTTGCATCTGTTCCACAAAATTGCGGAACAGATATGGCACCATTCATACAGTCGTGTGAATGAGCCCTTACCCACACACTGTGAGGCTACATTCACAATATCTAATGTATTTTGTGGGCTGCATATTGGCAAGATATGGATGCGGTCCATGTGCCATCCACATTCCTTGCACAGGCTGTCTATGTCCGCCCCTGGGCCAACTTCTCGGTTGGTTATCGGCTTTACAGTAGGGACAGGCTGCACCTTAATGAGGAGGGTGCAACTGTCCTGGGGAAAAAATGGTTAGCCGGCTGGAGGAACTTTTAAACTAGGATCTAGGGGGTCATACTAATAAAGGGGTAGATAGTGTAGATAGAGAGTGGCATATAGGAGGGGACCGTGGGGATTTAGTGGGGGCTGAGGTTAGTGAGAAAAGTAGGGAGAAGACTGTCCAGAACTATACACCAATGAAAAATAGAACTGCTGGTAACAAGAACCTGCCACATACAAACATCAACCAAGGTAACCCAAAAATCCCAGATATTCACTTTACAGGTAATAGTAATTAAAAATGTATTTTCATAAATGCCAGATGTCTAGCTAGCAAAAAGGGGGAGCTGGAATCTATGGTACTAGAGGAACACATAGATGTAGTTGGTGTGGCTGAGACTTGGTTGGACTCTTCGCATGACTGGGCTGTTTATATTGAGGGTTTTACACAATTTAGAAAAGACAGGATCGATAGAAAAGGCGGTGGCGTGTGCCTGTATGTGAGGAGTGATCGGAAGACAAGTGTGAAAGAGGCAATTGTAGGTGAGGATGTGGAAACCATATGGCATTTCAAAGTGATTTAAACACTGAAAAAATAATAGTGTAATCTATAGACCCCCTAACATCACAGAGGAGATAGAAACGCAACTGTATAACCAAATATCATAATGGGAGATTTTAACTTCCCAGACATTGACTGCGGTCATGGTTCTGACCGAACTGCAAAGGTTCCTCAACTTGCTGCAGGTCCACTTTATGGGCCAGTTGGTAGAAGCTCCCACTAGGGGCAATGCTCTGTTAGATCTGGTAATTCCTAATGATACAGAGCTTGTTGGAAACGTTACTTTTCGAGAAACACAATGTAATAGTGACCACAATATAATTACATTCCTCCTAAACTATAAGAAGCAAACTCTGGGGGGCGTGGCCAGCAGCCAACATGAACAGACGTGCCTAGTGTAGCTCCGGTACACTGACCGCTCCATTCTGAACTTTACTAGCCACAAACATTTTTTCCACAGCTGGGAGACAGTCTGGAAGACCTTGAGGCTCGAAACCCATAATTGGTCTTACCGGTAATTGTTTTTCCAACGGTCTGGGTGGGTCACTGATAACCAGGAACCAAACCTTTTCCAGATTTTATTGTACTGTATATTGCTGATGTTACCGGCTTGCGGCTCTTCTGAAGGATTGAAATAACAGAGTCAGATTACCCCTGCCTTTTTGGCATCTGTCTTTAAGGATCCATTCTTTTAGATTCAATTTCTTCAAATCTGGATGAAGTAGAGGTCCCTGGGAAAGAAGGTTCGGTATCAACTGCAGTGACACCGGATCCTCCAGAGCCATCTTGTTTAGAAGTGGATACCAACTTCTCTTCGGCCAAGCTGGTCCTATGAATACGACCTTCCCTGGACTCTCGTTGATCTTTTTTAGAACTGCCAGGATGAGAGGAATCGGTGGAAAGGCATATGTTATCTCCATGTTCCAATTTTGAGACATTGCATCCACCCCGAAGGGGGTTTCCTTTGGGGTCTAGGGAAACGAAGAAGTCTGTTTGAGTCTGTTTCCCTGGAAGCGAATAGATCCACTTGAGGAGACGCCCATCTGTGGCATAGTTCTTGAAAAACTTGTTTGTCCAGCCTCCACTCTCCTGGAAAAAATGTCTTCCTGCTTAGGAAGTCTGCCATAGTGTTTTCTACCCCTCTTAGGTGTATGGCCGAGATTGATAGAGCATTGTTTTGAGCCCAAAAGAAAATCCGATCCGCAATTCTCTGAAGTTGAGGGTTTTGAGTTCCCCCTTGACACCTGAAGTAGCAGACTGTGGTCAAATTGTCTGACAGGATCTTAAGATGTTTCCCCCTCAGGCTCTGGGTTGCAATTTTTAATGTTTTTAGAACTGCAGTAAGTTCTCTTGCATTTGAAGATTTCTGTTTTTCTACTACCGACCATTCCCCCTGAAAGAACTGGTTTCCTACCTGGGCTCCGCAACCCCTCAGGATGGCATTGGTGGTCACTACTGTGAATGGATTTTTGTTCCAGAGAACCCCTTTCTGCAGATTTACTGGGTCTATCCACCAATTTAGAGTATTTCTTATCTTTGTTGGTATCACAATTCTCGTGTCCAAGGAACTTGGGATTCTGTTCCAGCTGGAAAGGATCAGATTTTGTAGAGGTCTGGAACGAAATTGAGCCCAAGGAATCATGGGGATGCAGGATGTCATTACAGCTAATACATGCATCGCTTCTCTGATATTGCAACTTCTTTTCCTTTGGAAGAAAGATATTTCTTTTACAAAAGCCTCTCGTTTGGGTGATGGAAGAAAAGAAGCCTGTTTTATTGAATCCAGAAGTATCCCCAGAAAGATTTTTCTGCAATCTAACCGAAGATCTGACTTCTTTAGACTGACGAGTCATCACAGGTCGTACATCAGATCCAGAGTTGTCTGAAGATGCTTTGTCAGAGTTTCCTGTGATTCTGCTGTCAAGAGAAAATCGTCTAGATATGGTACGATTATTATATTCTGCTGTCTCAGGCCATCATTTCTACCACTATTTTGGTAAAAATGCGTGGAGCAGATTAAATCTGGAAGGGTAGGCACTGAAATTGGAAGTGATACACTAGACCGTCTATTTTTATTGCAAACCTGAGATACTGCTGATAGTTCTGATGAATAGGAATACGGTAATAAGCATCCATAAAGTAGATTGTGCACATTACTGCTCCTCGTGTGATGAGAGGGATTGCTGTCTGGATTGATTCCTTTCTTGAATCTGTAATAACTGATCCACTTGTTTAGAAACTTCAGGTTTATGATAGTCCTGAAAGAATTGTCTGTTTTTTTTATTTTTTTTACCAGAAATAGTTTTGAGTAGTGGCCTTTGAAATGTTGAGATTTTGAAACTGGAATTATGGCTTTCATGTTTCATAATTTCTGTATGTCTTGCACCATCTGATGTTTTAGTCAGGCCGTCTGGGGATTTATTACACAGAATCTCTGAGGAGTAAGGGATCTAAACTCTAATTTGTAACCCTCTTGAATCGTCTGGATTACCCAAGGGTTCTGTGTGATCTGAATCCATTTTTGGCCTCCCTCCGACTGGTCTGGCGTCATTGCTTCCCTGCGGTACTGGTGGTATTTGGATTGAGAAGGAATCCTCTGCCTCACCTTTAGGGTAGCTCCATCTGCTGGATTTACCCTTTCCTCGTCCAGAAAAATTCTGTGTCTGTCATGGTAACTTCTGAAAGGACTGGGTTCTTCTAGGTCTTTTCTCAGAAAATCCTTTTTTCTTATCAGCAGCCTTTTCTGCTGTGTCTAACATCGGCCCAAACACATAAGAACCCGAAAAAGGAATGGAACATAATTTATTCTTAGAAGCAATGTCGCCAGACCAATTTTTGAGCCACAACGCCCTCCTGGAAGTATTAGCTAACATATAATTTTTGGCCACAAATCGAATAGACTCCGCGGAAGCAACTGTCAGGGAGGCTGTATTTTTAAGAGTGGGACGAGTCGAGAATATCTTCCCTGGGCTTTTTAACTTTAAAATGGTTCTCCAAATGATTCAACCACAGCCCCATCGCTCTGGCTACTGATGTAGCTGCAATATTAGTATTAATCAGGGCTGAGGAACATTCCCAGGCTCTTATGAGAAGGCCTTTGGTTTTCCTATCCATAGGATCCTTCAAATGCGAGGAGTCCTCAAAGGGAATCAATGTCTTCTTTGTGACCTTGGCCACCTGAACATCTATTTTTGGTATATATATAGAGGAGGACGTCATAGATTCCAGGTTTTTCCACCATTTACCCCCACCAAGAATCCCTTTCAGTTGTGCGTCCCCCCATTTTTTTTTTATCCTTTACGGCGACTCTGCACTCTTCTACGGCCTGCGGTTGTAGTTTCTGAACCACTCCGGTTTGCTGCAAGAGATGGGACTCCATCAAGTGCTTATGTGCCAGGAATAACATCATGCAGGGGACTTCTTCAGAGACTGTCTTCCGATCCCTCACTGTTTTATATTAATACTAGCTGAAGGACCTGGCTTCGCCCGGGTATATTTAATTTATTTCATTTACTGTTTGTGTGTGTGTCGTTAAGAGATATTGAGAGTGACCTCTACAGTGCCTGCCCCTTTAACAGTGACCTCTACAGCGGCCCACCCCTTTAACAGTGAACTCTACAGCGGCCCGTCCCTTTAACAGTGACCTCTACAGTGGCCCGCCCCTTTAACAGTGACCTCTTCAGCAGCCCGTCCCTTTAACAGTGACCTCTACAGCAGCCCGTCCCTTTAACAGTGACCTCTTCAGCAGCCCGCCCCTTTAACAGTGACCTCTACAGCAGCCCGCCCCTTTAACAGTGACCTCTACAGCAGCCCGCCCCTTTAACTGTGACCTCCACAGCAGCTAGAGTGGCCACTGTCTTCACCCCAGAAAGCCAGACCTCACCGGCCATTCCCCCAAGCGTGAAACAGCGCCCCCAGTTCCCATGAAGACACACCACTAAACATGAGGCCACGCCCCCTGGCTCCGTGAAGACACGGAGGAGAAGCTGTCTGAGTGTGAGCTACTGAAAGGGTGGACATCCCTGTGTCTGTCCAGGCACTGCGTCGGACGGAGAACAGGTAGCCAGAAAACTGGACTGTCCAGCCTAAAGCCAGACATCTGGCCACCCTAACATCAGCCTGCCCTTAGGGTGGCCAGAGGTCTTGTTTTAGGCTGGACAGTCTGGATTCCAGACTCCCTGTCCTCTCTCATGCGCAGGGCCCGGATGGACACAGGGATGTCCTTTTGAACAGCTCACTCTCAGACAGCAGCATTGTGCAGTCTGAGCAATGAGCTGCAGGGATAAAGTCAACCTCCCCCCACACCTGCAGTTGATAAAAGGTGATTTTTACCTATATTTTTACTCCCGGTCAAATGGAAGGGGCGTGGTCTGACTGAGTCAGGGGCGTGACTTAGTGGGATCTGGGGGTGGTGCTCTTAAGCCCTTCTTTTGAAGGTGGATGAATTACAGGTCGATGCCATAGTAATTTAGGAGGAATGTTGGTAGCAGTGGAAGAAAACATCTTTTATTACTACTGAACGGTAAATATGTGAAATTTACATTATATGAGGTAATGATTGATAATGAATTAGTCTATAACTTTACCATTGTCATCCACTCTGCCTCTTTAATGCAGACCTACAGCAGTTAACTGGCTAGGTTGTCATAGAAACCTGGTGTGTGCCTGTGAGCTTCTATTGGCTGATAAGGGTCATGTGACCAGGCTACTATTGGCTAATGCATTTTTTGGGAATATCTCAGGAACGGTACGTCCTGGAGAGCTGAAAACTGTTCTAAAACCTTCCCGGACAGCTGATGTACATGTGTGCCAAATTTTGTGATTGTAGCTGCGGCGGTGCGGATTCCTTTAGCGGACATACACACACACATACACTCAGCTTTATATATTATCATTGGCTACTACTATGTTATACAGCTTTTTGTTTTCTTTCCTTTTTCTACATTTATGATATATCTGTGAGGTTAGGGTCTATACCTCTTATTCTGCTGTCTGTTTTGTGCACGTGGCAAGTACTGCCATTAGCACACCCGTGAGTTAACTGCCACGGAATTATCATCACCTTACAAGTTTGATTGTAAGAGTATCCAGGGTCAGCTCCTTGAGATGGCGAGCCCAGATGCTGGATGCCTTTCAGTATGTTCTTATCTAATGTTTGTGTTCCTTATTATATACACTGTTACTCCACTCCTAAACTAGATCAATGCTGGCATGTACTATTGCTCACAATATGTCACTGGATGCAGAGAGTATACTGGGCTGGGCGGATGCATCATTATTTACCCAATATGGGGGATATTCGTGTAATGTCCTGGAATACTAGGGGCCTGGGACCTGGTGTTCTCAGCAATCCGTTTAACCTTCATATTCTGTGTCTACAAGAGACGCATTTGACACCAGATTTCACTAAGAGAATCCATAAACCTTGGGTCCAATGGGCACAACATTCTTTTCACACTACCCTTTCTCGGGGTGTGTCCCTGTGGTGGGAGGTTGAGAAGCTGCTAATTGACCCTGAAGGGAGGTTTGTTTTTGTTGCAGTTTATATTAACCGGTATGTGATTATGGGCATATACAGTGCCTAACTTTCCAACCTTTTGCCACATTTCAGGCTTCAAACAAAAAGGTATAACACTTTAAATTTTTGGTGAAGAATCAACAAGTGGGTCACAATTGTGAAGTGGAATGAAATTTATTGGATCATTTAAACTTTTTTGTAATAATAAAACAGTGGGGTGTGCAAAATTATTCGGCCCCCTTGCATTAATACTTTGTTGCGCCACCTTTTGCTGCGATTACAGCTGCAAGTCGCTTGGGGTATGTCTCATCAGTTTTGCACATCTAGAGACTGAAATTCTTGCCCATTCTTCTTTGGAAAACAGCTCGAGCTCTTTGAGGTTGGATGGAGAGCGTTTGTGAACAGGTCCTCTTTAAAGCTTGGGAAATCTTTTGGTGTCCAAATCCGGCTTTAAACTTCTTCACAACAGTATCACAAACCTGCCTGGTGTGTTCCTTGGTCTTCATGATGCTCTCTGTGCTTTAACCCCTTAACGCCCTACATGTACGGCGCAACGGGACGTGACTTAACGCCCAGCGCCGTACATGTACGGCGCGGCATACACCCGGTCCCCGGGAAAAATCGCCGGGGAACCGGGGTATCATGGCTGCACTGCCCGGCAGGCAGCCATGCTGGGTAAGGGCAGAAGAAGGTGTGTCGGTCCCCCTGCAGCTCCGGTGGCTGCGATTGGCCGGATTCCATAGACCGGCCTCTCGCAGCTCCCGGAAACCACCGGAGCTGCAGAGGAAGAAGGGGCCGGTCATCTGAAGGTGACAGGTGCTGAACTAGTCAGCATCTGTCCTCCCAGAGGTCAGGCAGGGGACTCCGATGTTTTGGTCCCCTGCCAGCGCTGCCATTGGCTGGAGCAACGCTACAGCCAATGGCAGCGCTACAGTTGCACAGGAAGAGGCAGATCCTTCCTGCATGCAGTCATTCTGGCTGGAGACTGCGTGCTGGAAGGTTCTGTGCCTTTCTGTGTGCTGTTGGCTTGCTGGGACTTGTGGTGCACCACCACTGCTATCTGCCCCTTTTTCTGCTGAAAAGAAGAAGAAAAGAAGAAGAAAAGAAGTAGAACAGAAGAAAAGAAGAAGTTACAGATCCCTAACCCACCCTCTGTCCCTGTCCCCTCCTGTCCCCCCCCCCCCCCCTTCCCCTACCCCCTCCCGTCCTTTTTTTACGGACGCCGCTTGGTCCGTGTGTTTTTTGTATTTTTTTTTTTTTTTTTTTTACTTTTTAACAATTTTTCAGC